>JAKCWG010000265.1:0-200000 GCA_021464415.1 Lonicera japonica
CAACATCACTATTCATAAAATGATTTAATAGTGACTTACTATTCACATATTTTTTGACTAAAAATAAATACATAAAGTAATTCTACAATAACTCTGTAAATTTTGTCCCCAAATACATTAATAATAAGCTTTTTATCTTAATTTAAAAGGCTAAATGATCAAAAAGTACAACGAACTATAACATACTTTTTTTTTTGACATTTTTGGCAATAAACTATTGTTTTGTTTTCATTTTGGTCACAAATTTTCAGTTTTGACAGTGAACTATCGGTGATTTTGTGACCAAAATGAAAACAAAACAAAAATTCATTAATTGTCAAAAATGTTGAAAAAAAAGTATGTTACCCAAATTGCAAAAAAGTGTAAAGTTCGTTGTACTTTTTGATCATTTAGCCAATTTAAAACTACTTTCAACTTAAGATTTCTAATGGGTATACTACTTCATTCAACTTGGTCATCCATTAGTGTACTCACAAAAATAAGGCTAAATTGTTTCACAGTGATCTACCACTCTCGGAGCCAAATAAGCTCAACATTTTCTCTGTGTCATCACCAAGTATTTGTGATTAAAGATACTAACATACGAAATTGACATTTCGATATGGGGATCACTCATTAATTGGAAATGATTTTAATAAAAATAATTGTCATATAATCCGCATTTTAATCAATACATATTAATGACACAACGATGTTGTAGATTGTTTGCCAACACCTAGATCCGACCAGAATGTCTGACTAGTACTTGCATGATGAATAAGATTAACGAGATAAACAACACACAGTGCCAAGAAATAACATATTCGGCAATTGTCCTACTCCGGAATCACTATTATTATCATAGCTTTGGATGTTGTGTTATGGCTGGCCTACTCCTTGTTGAGTGGCTTAGAGTATTTTTGTGTATTTTTATATATATGAATATATCTAGAGTTGAGAGTGAGTGACTACTATAAAAACATATACAAATTAGGTTAGCATTTTACCTAAGGAATATTATCTCTTGGTAAATATAAATATCCTCTGGCCTTTTTTTATTGAATTACCTTGCATGTTAAAAAAATTATTTATTTATACCTATTATTTATTTATACATCAAATGTGGTCATAAACTAGCTTGGTTAGGCCAACAGTTTTGGGCTTATAGCCTTGGGCTTTAGTGGCAATTACTAGCTCGGCGGACTCTGACAGATTTTTGTATATTGGGCCAAGTTGTAGGCCACCAACTAGTTCTGTTTTATTGTTGGATCTAAACTCAGATCGAATCAATATATCCAAGTCATATAAATCCCTCAAGAATTACACAAAATCATGCAAAATCCGAAGAGGCAATGGGTTAAAAAAATTCTCCATAATTATATTAAAAGGACGGAATCTATTTTTTATTTCATTTCAAAATATGGACTCTTTTCATCTACCTAAAATACCTTACTATGTTTCTTTTCTTCTTCCTCTTGTTCCTAAAAAAAATTTTAATCACCACTGGCCGCCGGCCCCATCCCCCATCACTAGAGCTCCATCAGAATTATTGTAAATTTATTTTTGCACTAAATTTGCAAGCAATTTATTATATAGATTTTAGAACAAATCTATTTTTACACTATATTGGCAAGCAGTTAATGATATAAATTTTAGTCTAAATTTGTTTTTGTGTGCAATAAATCTAAAAGCATGTACTGTTATAAATTTTAATGCAAATCTCTTTTGCACTAAATCGGTAGACAAATTAAGATATCAACTTTAGTGCAAATCTATTTTTGAACTAAATCCTTATACAATAGAAAATCTAAATTTGAGTGCAAATCAATGTTTGCACTAAATCCCCAATTAATCAAAGTAGTAAATTTGAGCACAAATTTATTTTTATACTGTACAGAAATTCTCTCTGAAACTCCAACCAAGGTCGCCGGAACTCTGATGGCCGGTGGTGGCGAAGGTGATTAGTGTGGCTTTACAACCACCAATGATAAAGAAATAAAATATTGTGGTGAGCATAAGATTGACCATTTAAAAAAAATTAGTATATACTTTTAGTTGATAAATCGATAAAGATTGAAAACTATCCCTATGGATAAAGTAAATTGTAAAAAAAGTCTTCCATCTAATATGATATACGAAAATTTCCTCGGTTTAAATATAATTATATAGGAGAGATTACATATGATAATTGCATCATGGACATAGTTGGGTGAAATGAATCAACTCATACCAGTATTTAGTACTAACCCAAGTTATCTCCATGTTTGTTGGGTGCATTCTTTTATGAGTGTAGCCAAACAGGACGATCAAGGGAGATAGACGCCGGAAGGAGATTGCTCGCTTAATTAGGAAGTATTTACATTCCTTTTATTTTGGCTTCATGTTTTTGTTTTAGTTATTTTATTTTATTAGTCGAACGATGGAGTTTATTAATTAGATATTATGTATGAATTTTTAATAGTTAGCCAGGGTATTTTTCATTAGTTTATTTGACTAAAGTTGGAGACTTTTAATTTTATTTTATTTTATTATGGAATATATTTTGAATAGATTTATTTAGGATAAAAGGTATTTATATAAGTAATTATTTAGCTTACTGGGGATATTGATTATTTTTGTGTAGTGGATTTTATTTTATTTTATTATTTAGTGGTTGTATGCCGTTCACCCTTGGTATTTGAAAGACAAGATATATGTTGGATTTTGTCTTTAGATATATATATATATATATATATATATATATTGTTTCTTTTTCCAAAAATCAGAGTGTGACATTTACGGTTGTAGTCCTTACCTTTTAAGTTAATGAAACATTATTCCCTAGTTTTTCTTTTTCTTTTTTGTAGGGTTTTAGACTTATTTTTATTTTCTAAATTTTATTTTTCCTTTACCTAATTGACGCCCTGTTATGTCTTAAAACATATTTGGAATAATTGTTTTATATTGGTCAAAAAAAAGGAATAATTGTTTTATATATATATATTTTTTGTTTCTATGCTGTAAAAAGTTTAAATGGGTATCAGTACACTATTTGCTTAAAAGTATGAATAACAGCACACAATTTTAATTGCATACATGTCAACATTCTATTCATAAAAAAACAGGGACAAGAAATAAATGATGTTCATATGTAAACACGTCAATACAATTCTCTTAAGAAGGTGGACTCAAAATTACATATTTTTAATCTGTATCACACATGTCAAAGCACTATTCATATAAAAAGATGAGTAGAAATGTAAAACTTTATTTTATATATCTTTTTTTACCTTTTATATTCAATATAACCTCACTATAAGTGTGTTATCATTCGTTTGCAACGATAATTTAGTAAATTTAAGCTTTATTAAGTGTTACACAAAAATTTGAGACTTTTTCTAAGTCTTTAATGTACTTTTCCTTTATCATATTAGAATACTTTTTATCTTGATTTTCTATTCCATCGAATAGGAAAATCGAGACTTATTTTTAATCAGTATATATTGTTTTCCCTTTACCTAATTGATGCCCTTTTAATTTAATCTATGTGATTGTAAAATGTCAACATACGTGTCAATATGTCATTACTAAAATATATGAAATAAAAGCACATAATTTTAATGTGTATATGCGTCAGCATTCTACTCATATATGAAATAAATGTGTGAAATTTTCATACCTCGTACGCATGTCAATGCACTATATTAAAAAGGTGGACTAAAAGTTTTAAATTTTAAATCGGTGTACACATGTAGCACCATTTCTTGAAGAAGGGGAGTAGAAATATAAAACTTTATTTTATATTTCTTTTTTCACTTTTTGTAACTCACTATAAGCATGTGTTATCATTTGTATGAAATGATAGTTTAATAAAACCAAGCTATTTTAAGTGCTAAAATGAAGGGACACAAAATATTGAGACTTTTTCAAACAGTAAAAACCCCATAGGGCAGTTAAAAGATGAAATTAAAATTTATTCTAGAAATTAGGTAGAAAGTCTTGTTACACATTGATTTTTACCAAAAATCTAATGGATAATATTTTTTTTGAATGAAGGGTCTACTTTTAATTGGTGATTAGTGTAAGAGGCTATTTTGTTTTATATTTTAAATGAAGGTATTTGAATAAATTTAAATATTTTTTAATTAATAAAAGCATGTTATATATTACCTAAACTACCCCCTTCTTATGAAATTTACAAAAAAAATATGGATTGCAAAGTTCATATTGCAGTGAAATATGGATTGCAATATAAACTTTGCACTAGAAATATGGACTGCAAAGTTCACATTGCAGTAAAATATGGACTGCAATATGAACTTTGCACCAGAAATATGGACTGCAAAGTTTATATTGCAGTAAAATATGAACTGTAAAGTTCATATTGCAGTGAAATATGGACTACAAGGTTCATATTGCAGTCCATATTTTAATGCATATTAGTATTTTTTAGTTTATTTTAAGGGTTGGATGTCATTTTATCATGGAAAAAAAGACACATGTCATATTATCAATAAAATAAAAAATAGGCCTTTCATTTACAAAAAAAATATTCCTTAACTTTAGTGTGAAAATTTTTTTCTAATAAAACTTTTTTTTTAATTGTCCATATTGAACCTTATCAAAAATAGATGTTAGTTACCCTATTTTATGATTCTTTAATATATTTTTATGTAAAATGATACATCATTTAAAATAGAGTCTCCACGGTGAAAAATAATTTCACCTGCGTAGACTTAATTGATAGAGTAGCTCCACCAAACGATTTTTGTGTGCTTTCCTTTTAAAGACGGGTCCACCTTCTAGGGTTTTGTTACTATGCGGTCCACATGCATTGTATCAGTGTACGTAACTTTTGAGTGAAAGTTAAAAAAAATAAAAAATTAAAATTAAATTCCCCTAGGTTGTTGGGGGTGGGGTTAGGAGACATAATCATATGTTGAGAAGAACACACAAAAAAAAATTGATATATATATTATTTTTTTTCTTGTAAAAAGTCCTATATTCGGTTCTCAACAACCGAATAATATACACTTTACTCGGTTGTGAATGACCGAATTAAAATGGGAATGTTACCAATTATTTTTAGGGGTGCCAACATCACCACCCTATATTTATTTCTGCAAGAATATTATTTTTCGTTCCTCTCCCATGCATTTTGTCTGACACAGTACACCAACTACCATTGTCACTAGGGACCTGATGAGGAATGGAAAGAGAGAAGAAATTGTATTTTTTATTTGCGTATATGTTATACTTAATAATTTATTTATTTGTATTCCAAATATTAATTTTAATTGATTTAGGATTACTTAAATTATGAGGATTTTGATAATGATAGAATTAAAGTTTGATAGTTCTTTTAAAAATGGTATAATAAGGATTTTGTTTCTATTATATATGGGTAATCATATTGTCAAAATAATATTTACTTTTACAGAGTATAATAGTGATTTGAGAAGTTGTACTGTAAATATCTTGTACATTTCTTTGACAATAAGAATAATTAGTTTGACTATAGAATCACTCAAGACAACAATAGTATCATAATAATTTAATCATATAAAAACTCATCATACATTGACTTGCACTTATGGAGCTTTAAAGTTTTAGACTTGGAACAATTATCCTACACATTCCAAAAGATTAATTTTGTTCTATTTTTAGTTCCAAACCTTGAAATTAAATACCCAAAAACACCTTAAAAATGACTTTACGAACGATTTTGACTGATTTACACTTCTAGAGAATGGAAATTAACAACTACTCATTTCAATATAACAAAACATATTTTATTAAATTCAGACATATACTTGTATACAAAATAAAATCCGGAACTTACAAGCCAAAAAATATGATATCAGTAAAGAAATGTATATAAAAAAATGTAACAATTCAATACGAATGTGTTATTATATAAAAAAATAAATAAATAACAGTTTCAAAAGTTACTTAAGTGAAATAACAAAGTTATAGTAAGAAAGTAAGCAAGAAAGAAACAAAACTAAGGGAAGATGTAATATTTGGAAAAAAAATTAAGGATGAAAGAAAATATTGTTGAAATAAAAAAAAAGTAAAAATTTTTGGAATTTTAAAAACGTCAACAATGAGGATGTTTTATGTTTCAAAAGCGCCAACTAACATTGACACACTTTATTGGATTGGCCTAATGGTTCACTAGGTCGCTCGAGCTAGTGTTGACGCTTTGAAATTAGGTATGTGGACTTTTTTCTCAAACCGACAATAGCGTTGAGTACGTTTTCAGGCTTAAATGTGTTAACAATGTTGACATTTTCACCCTTTAAAGTGGCAACAGTACTGACTTTTTTTAGACACGCTAGCTTTGTCCTAAAAAGATTGAACTCAGAGAATAAGGCTAACTTGTGTTCATTTATTAAATTGTCACAATGTTGTCACTAGTTTTTACAATGACAGTGTTTAAGAAACTTTATCAGTTATTTTTCTTTAAAATATCTATATTGTAGTATTAGAATAAAGTGTAAATATGTGTCTATGTACAAAAATAAAGTGCGCCTAACATTTTATGATGTATACAAAAATATGTAACTATTCCATTGATTGTCAAATTTTATTTTATTTTTTCCAGATGGCCTCATATTAATACAATATTAAACCTCTTATTTTCACGTCTTATGATAAATTAACCAATATCAAAAGATACCTCTCAATCCAATTGGGGATTAGAATTAGAAGGAATTTAAAAGAAATCAAGTATTTTTTTTTCTTTTTAAGAATAAGAGTTGTTTGTGCCAGTTTATATACAACTCGATTAGTTCTTCACCAAAAGATTTTAAACTTTCAGTACTCCCCAGAGGACTCGAACCCTAGTTGAAGATGAAGAGGACCACCTTCCTTGTGAATCAATCAAGAACTGATTTCAAGAATATATCCAACAGTAGTAGGTTACCAAAATAATTTGGGGATATCATCAATTTTAAAACTCGTCACTTTTAAAAAGCATTGAATTTAGCGCAATATAACTATATTTATATATATTAATAGTAAGGGTTGTCTTGCTCACCTCAACAAATTACAAGTATAGTTATAGTAATAACAAATAATAATTTGTTTAAAATTTTTTTTTTTTTTTTTCAAATTCGCGAGCTTTGAATCTGGAAGTAACAGTCATACCTCTAAGATTTGAAAGTTATGACTTTAAGCACCGATGGAACTTGCATATGGTTAAGTAGGCTATAGCCCAGGTCAAGTCAAATATTCTAGAAAGAGAATGAATTGTATTGAATTGGACGACATTAATTGATACAGGAAGACCCTATTTATAGGGATATACAAGAACTAAACAACCCTAATTTATCTTCTACTCAATTAAGGAAACATAACATAATAAAGAAACACAATTATATTTTAACAATTCCCCTCAAGTTGGTGCATAGGTATCAAACATGCCCAACTTGCTATGTGACTCAAAATTGCTTTGATGGAAACTCCCTTTGTGAAGATATCTGCAAGCTGCTCTTCGGTGGAGACAAAAGGAAAGCTAACAATGTTGGCATATATCTTCTCCTTTATAAAATGACTGTCAACCTCCATATGCTTAGTACGATCATACTGCACTGGATTCAGTGATATACCAATAGTTGCCTTATTGTCACAGTACAACTGCATAGTATTTTTAAGTTCGAAACCCAAATCACATATCAAATTTCTTAACCACAACGATTCACATACTCCATGAGCCATTCCTCTATACTCAGCCTCAGCACTAGATCTAGCCATAACTTTTTGTTTCTTGCTCTTGCATATAACAAGATTACATCCTACAAAGGTAAAGTACCCTGATGTTGACCTTCTATCAGTGATACTCTTGGCCTAATCCGCATCCGTGAAGCCACAAACTTCGAAACAGTCGTTATGTTTAGAAAAACATCACTCCTCTGCCTGGAGATGACTTTAAGTATCTCTAAATTCTAACTACAACATCTATGTGACTCTCACTTGGATTATACATGAACTGACTTATCACACTAACGGCATATGCAACATCTGGCCTAGTATGGGTTAAATAAATTAACCACCCAACTAATCTTTGATAGCGAGCTCAATCGGTAGGTATCTGGTCCGAATACTCTGCTAAGCAATTATTCTATTCAATAAAAGTGTCAACAGGTTTACAATCCAACATACTAGTCTCTGCCAACAAGTCAAGAATGTACTTTCTCTGGCACAGGTAGATCCCTTCACTCCCCTAGCTATCTCAATTCCTAAAAAATACTTAAATTCACCCAAGTCCTTCATCTCAAATTCGGAGGCTAACTGTCTCTGCAATATATCAATCTCAACAGTATTATCACCAGTGATCACCATATCATCAACGTAAATCATCAAAGCTTTTACCTTCCCTTGTTGTTGCTTAATGAATAAGGTATGGTCTGAGTTGTTTTGTTTATAACCTAACTTCTTCATGAATTATGAGAACCGTCCAAACCATGCACGAGGTGAATGTTTGAGTCCATATAGTGATTTTTCCAGTTTACAAACAAAATTACCAAGAGAAGCTACCACATATCCTAGTGGAAGAGCCATGTAAACTTCCTCAGCTAATTCGCCATGGAGAAACGGGTTCTTAACATCAAATTTCCAAAGAGGTTAATTAAAATTCGCCGCAAATGATAATATGATTCGAACAGTATTCATTTTTACAATAGGAGCAAAGGTTTCATCATAGTCTATTCCATACATCTGAGTGAACCCCTGGGCTACAAGTCGGGCTTTAGGAATTTATAGAACCATCCGCATTGTGATTTACGGTAAACACCCAACGACAACTTACAGCCTTCTTGCCTTGTGGTCGAGGAATAAGTTGCCATGTTTTCTTTTTCTGTAATGCTTCCATCTCTTCCTCCACTGTCCTCCTCCACTTAGGATCATCTAAGGCATCCTGCACTTTGTTAGGAACTGATACAATAAATATTTGATTCACAAATGACTCATATGACTTTGATAATTTACCAGTGGATATATAATTAGCAACATGATACTTTGATTTTGCATAAAGGGTAGGTTCATATCTTTTGGGTGGCTGACCACGGGTTGACCGACTGGTTAACACATTAGACTCGTTAGTACTAGTGGGGGGACATACCTCAAACGAGTGATCTTCAGTACCAGGAAGTTGTGAATCGAGATATTGATGGCATGAGCAATAGTCGAGGGGACAGATTGATCTGGCGTATGGACCTGAATTTTAAAAACTTGATCAATTTGTATACCCTCTTCCACCTATGAATTTTCTTCCTCACTATGAGATTGCTCTTCAAAATATGAATTCTCCCTCTAAAAAGCAAATTTAGGTGAGGAGAACTAACTCATATCTTCGAAAAAAGTAACATCCATAATGACATAATACTTTCGAGTAGGTGGATGATAACACTTGTATCCCTTTTGAGATCCTCCATAACTGACAAACACACACTTAATCTCTCGGGCATTTAACATGGACCTTTGATTCTTAGGGACATGAACAAAGACAACACAACCAAAGACACAAGCTGGTAGATTATGAACCGAAGGCAACGACACATGAGATGCAAGCACCTTAAGTGAAATTTTTCCCTGAAGGACACTAGACGGAAGACGATTAATAATGTAAATGGAAGTTGCTACAGCATCACCCCAAATGTACTTAGGCATATGAGCAGAAAAAAGGAAGGCACGAGCTATATCAAGCAAGTGACGATTTTTTATTTCAGAAACTCCATTTTGTTCTAGTGTTTGTCGACACATTGTCTGGTGGACAATGCCATGTGTTTGAAAATATTTGCTAAAAGCGCTATTAACATATTCTCTCCCATTATCAGACCAAATAATTTTAATGGTGCTATTATCAGACCAAAGAATTTTGATTGCCAAAAGTGCAAATTTATCATCAGTGGATAAGCAAGAACTAAAACAAATTAGCAACAACAATGAGTCCGCAAAAATGAAAGAATTTATCGCCATATTAGAGAGATTAATTTGGGAGTGATTTTAACGGAGAGTTGATCACAATTGGGTAGCTTTGAGATGGGATAATGGTATTGTATCCATTTGTTCAACACATTTATATAGATTAGCCGCAGAGGGAGAACAAAGTCGCAAAGGAAATTTGAAAATACCTTTAAACGACAAGTCACACCCACCCACCCACCCACCCACTTTCTTTCATCATTAAAAAGAAATTACTCATTTTTTCTTTGAAAAATGTCTTTAAAATGTAGTCTTTATTTGATCACCATGAAGAACTTGTTAAAGAGGTTAAAAACTCTAATTGATGTGTCAAAAAGTGCATAAGTCACACGAGTTATTGATCATTGCATTTTTGACAAATCATTTATTCTAATAACTTGGAAATTTAATTTGTTACACCAATCATTACTCTTAATCAAACTAAAAAACCCATCAATCAACAGCTATGAAGAAGGCATGATCCACCAAGTCAAACAACCCCAAAACCAAGAGCAGCATATTCATTTAATCCTGATGGATGTTTAATTTGGTACATCTCACCTTGTATTTTTCTAATGTAAAAGTTGCATTCGAGAACATGGGCGCGGCCATGTTGAAGGGTTTGGGTTCACTTGACCCGACTTAGTGATAACAAAATGCAATTAGTACAAGTAAATTTTTTGGGGTCATAAGAATTTATGTATATATTAACACTAATTGACACCAGTTAGTTTAGAGAAAAATATCACTATGGAGTCAAAATTATGTTGTTCTTTTGTTTCAAATTAAGAGTTACTTTGATTTTCATGATTTTTAAGAAGAAAAATAATTAAAATAATCAATAATCAATGGCACAACTTATTTTTTGTCGTGTTATTTCCTGCATTTATGATATTCTAAATATAAAATGAAACTCTTAATTTGATTCTAAAATAAAAATTCAAATATTAATTTAAGGCGTAGTGTGTGACATCACTGATTAATTTTTCTAACTACGCCCCTATTCGAGAAGGAGCTCTCCAATTTTCAAAGCAAAAGAATGATTGAATCTTGTGGGGACCACGGATAAAAGAAAATTCCTACAACTTATACGGCGGTGATTTTGGTCCCATTAGTCTATTTTCTAAATTTGGATTAGTCTTGATTAGTTTGTTGAAATTTTGACGCTTGTGTGAATAACATGACATAGAGTATTGCATTTGCGGGGCGGAATCAAGGCTTTTTATTTGTTTCACTTTTTCTTTCCCTTAGTACAAACTATATCTCTAGGTTTTTTTTTTTCTCTATTCTTTTCTTTGTTTCACTTTTCTGTTCTCTTTCCGGAATTTTTTTTCCTGAGACTTAAGATTGCTTGTTCTGACCTTTTATATTATTTTAATTTTTTTGATATTTGAAAGTTTTATTTAATTTGTTAATACTCACTTTCATTTTTTTTTAATTTAAATATGGATTTACATTTACGTTTACGTTGAATTAGAGATTAATTTCAGTTTTGATCTAGATTGAATATTTTAATAATTTATATAACTGTTTTTTTGTATCTAAGAGAAAGATTACTTCCAATGTTTAAAGAGACAAATCATTAGTCATAAAATATTGCTTTTGAGATTTTGTTTAAATCCAATCCACCCCATAGAATCTTGAGTCCACTCTTGGTCATTTGGTCTAGCATCTCGACATTTTGTTTTGCTCACTTATTATTACTCAGAATTAAAATATGGGCAGTGTTATTTTCACCCTTCATATTTATCATAAATATCCTCGAAGGTAAATTTATTATCACTAGCACCCCCCTAAAGCTCACCAAATGAGAGATGAGTGCAGTCACATACACTCAGCCCACTTAAGAAGATTTTGTTGGTAAAAACTCACCTAACATCATATCGGGCTGCTGGAGTATTTTCCAAATAAGGTATGCCTAATGAGAGGTGAATGCACTCACATAAATTCGGCTAAAATGAGAAGAGTGTGTTGCTAAGTACTCGCCTAAAATCATGCAATGAATGGAGTGTTTGTGATAAATAAGGAGGTCTTAAAATGAATTACTAGTTAAATTCTAGAAGGGGTGTAAATAACACCACTCCAAAATATAACCCATCAATCAATGGCCAAGAAAGGTGACCCACAAAGTTGAACAGCCCCAGAACCAAAAGCAACATATTCATTTGATCCCCGCGCGTGGAGATACTAATAGCACAAATTGCGGAAAAGAATCAAATTTTTTATTTTTATGAGATTACAAAGAGATTTTAGTGAGAAGAGAGAAAATTATACAACTCAAAGACGGATTCTACACCTACTCCATTTTCCTTTTATAATGGAGAAAACCACTTCTAACAACTTTTACTGACAACTTTTTCAATGTCAACATCACTATTCATAAAGTGATTTAATAGTAACTTACTACTTACATACTTTTTGACTAAAAATAAATACATAAAGTAATTCTATAAAGACTCTTTAAATTTTATCCCCAAAAACTGTAATAATAACCTTTTTCTCTTAATTTAAAACTACTTTCAACTTAAGATTTCCGGTGGGTACTACTTCTTCAACTTGGTCATCCATTAGTGTATTCACAAAAGTAAGGCTAAATTGTTTGACGGTGATCTACCAATCTCAGAGCCGAACAAGCTCAACATTTTCCCTGCATCATGACCAAGTATTTGTGATTAAAGATACTAACATACAAAATTGACATTTCGATCTTGCGATCATTCATTGATTGGCAATGATTTTGATAAAAATAAATGTCATATAATCCGCATTTTAATCAATACATATTAGTCACACAGCGATGTATTGAAAATGATTTTGATAAAGATGAATGAATTTGTTGTAGATTGTTTGCCTACGCCCAAATCCACCCAAAATGTCCAACTAGTACTTGTGTGATGAATAAAATTAATGAGACAAACAATACACAATGCTAAAAAATAACATGATTCGGCAATTGTCCTACTCCGCAATTATCACGATTATTATCATAACTTTGGATGCTGTGTAATGGCCGGCCTACTGCTTGTTGAGTGGCTTAGAGTATTTTTTGTGTATTTATATATATATATATATAGAGTTGAGCTACAATAGTTTTTGTAGTAAGCTAACGGTGAGTGACTACTATAAAAACATATACAAATTGGGCTAGACATTTTACATAAGGAATATTATCTCCTGGAAAATATAAATATCCTCTAGCCTTATTTTCTTGAATTACCTAGCATGGTAAAAAATTATTTATTGCTACATCAAATGTGGTCATGAACTAGCTTGGTTAGGCCAACAGTTTGGGCTTGTACTTGCCTTGGGCTTGGGTGGCAATTACTAGCTTGGCAGACTCTAACAGATTTATGTATATTGGGCCAGGTTGTAGGCTACGAACTACTTCTGTTTTATTTTTGGATCTGAACTCAGGTCAAATTAATATATCCAAGTCATATAAATCCCTCAAAAATTACACAAAATCATGCGAAATCCTAAGAAGCAATGGGTTAAAAAAAACTCTCTATAATTATATTAAAAGGATGGAAGCTTATTTTTCTTCATGTCAAAATAAGGACATTTTTCATCCACCTAAAATACCTTACTCTGTTTCTTTTACTTTATATTTTTCCAAAAAAAAAAAATTTAATCACCACTGGCCGCCACCTTCATCCCCATCACCAAAGCTCATTAGAACTTTGGTACAAATACTGCAAATTTGTTTTTGTACTAAATCCATAACTGATGATATAAATTTTAGTGCAAATTAGTTTTTGCATGCAATAAATCTGCAAGCAATTAATGTTGCAAAATCTTTTATGCAAATTTATTTTTGAACTAAATCCCTAGCTAGACAACTGAAAATCTAAATTTTGAGTGCAAATCAATTTTTGCACTAAATCCATATTTAATTAAAGAAGTAAATTTTAGTGCTAATTTATTTTCACACTGTACAGAAATTCTCGCCGAAGCTCCAGCTAAGGTCACGGGAACTCTAGTGGCTGATGGCAATGAAGGTAGTTGGTGTGGCTTAAACATCACCGATAGCAATAAAGAAAAAAAAAATTGTGGTGATGGTATAATTGACAATTCAAAAAAAATGTGGTGTACCCTTTTAATTGATAAAAAATAAAGATTAAAAATTGTTCTTATAGCTAAAATAAATTATAAAAAAAAAGTCTTTCACTTTCTTTAATCTGAAAATAAAGATTAAAAATTGTTCTTATAGCTAAAAAAAATGCGGTATATATCCCTAACCCCAATCACTTTCTTTATTACCTTCCCAAATTAACATGATTTTATGTATTCTATGCTAACCATGATTATTTTCAGATTTGTCAAACTTAAGAACCCTAAACTTCTATCCAATAATTATAGAGGAGCATATATATCTGACACAAAAACTGATATATCTTATTTATTAGTTAAAATGTAGGACCCATATCAAATTCATCAGTATCAAAATCTGTTTTAATGAAGGAGTAATTAACTGCTTTGTATCAGATAAATATGTTTGTGTAACTCATTTTTATTATTAATTCAACATCTTTGGATGTCAACTATACATTAGAAAAGTTTGCCATAGTTGTTGGAAAAATAGCTTTTATTTGTATTTTAGTTGTAAATAAATTCAAGATTTATTTTAAGAATAATATATATTATATCACACAAGATTAAAATAAAAATTATAGAAAATAATTTAGATAAAGTAGAGCTGGCATACGAGAGTCGCGATAAGTCACTGTCGTAAGGACCCTATCTTCTCCCTACGTGCAGGTGCCAATGGTCGATATGGTCTTCAAGATAAAACCCATTAGTTATCAGCGTTGTCTCCTTTATGTGTACGTTCACACAAATTCAATCATGCTGCTCAAACTTATGAAATTATATATAAAATAGAAATAAAAGAAGGAGAATGCAAGCTAGGACCATTAATCTTCTTCTCAAGGATTATATTTAAGTAAAGAATTAAATATCATAAAATCTATGAAACAGGGAAAACCCATATCTAATATATATATATATATATGCATATATATATATATATATATATATATGGATGTGTCCATAAAATTAGGATGAAAAATTGAAATTGAAACCATATTCATAAGCATAGTTCTTTGGAGTAGGCCCGGCCAGGTTGGGTTAATTGGATCGGGCTTGACGGCCTTTTTTTTTTTTTTTTCCTTCAGACCATCTCCATTGGGATGGCTAAATGGGCAAATATGGCCTTTTCATTGCCTTATTGAGTAAGGCAAATAGGTAAAGAAGAAGGTAAAAATGTAAACCAAAGCCAAAGATAGCGAGGGACAAAATTTTAGCTTGGACGATAAATGAAGAACCGTGGCAGGGAAGAAGACTCTCACGACACATGATGTGCCATGAGAAATGTCGGCCGATATATGGTATATCGTGGAATGCAAAAAATGACTCGGCCGATGGATGATGTGTCGCGAGACACATCATTCAAATTTCCTCCCGTTGGACAAAGCAATGTATTCTGGAAAATGGAAGAAGAAGGAAAAAAAAAAAAGTGAAAATGCCTGATGTGTCGTGGTAAGCAAAAGCATGAGCCGATGGGATGATGTATCGTGGGATGGCTTGGTGTCCTCCCCCGACAATCCATAAATCGTGCGAGGTATATTTACACTTTCCCGGCTGCACCTCTCCATTATCAAATAGTGTAAATATACATTTTTAGCTTACCTTTTTACCTTACCCATTAAAGATGGTCTCAGGAGTTAGAGATATTACTTTTTCCTTTTTTAAAAAAAGATCAATCTAAACTAAATTGATGTTCGACACTCTTACGGCGGCTTAATTAATTTTAATGTACTTTTTTTAACTAAATAATATAGTTTATAGCAAAAGAATATATATATATATATATATATATATAATTTACTATTTGTGTTGCCTTTTGCTTTTCGTCAATCAAAAGCAACCCTTCTCTATGTTTAATAGTAAAATGCTCTCTTTCATTTTGGTATTTTCTTTCATTTCGATATTGCCATGTGTCAGTTTATTTATTTGCTCTCAACTCATTGCAATAATCCACTTGCTCTTTCAAATACATAAAAAGGCATAAAGTCTATTAAATTCAAATATATACCTAATGACCTGCATGTTTAAAAGAAAACTAAAAGGTGTGGTTTTTTTTTTTTAAAGTAATGAAACTAAAAGGTTAAGAACGTATAAAACTTATTAATCATTAATGCACATTTAATTAAGATAACGGATTTTACATTGAAGTGGAATTAAGAAGGTATATAAGGCCTATCATTCATATATAAATAATAGATATTTGTTTTGATCATTATCCATATGGATCCTAAAATGAGTTCTTTACTTCAATATGGAGTATCATATCTCTTCCTCGTGATAATTGTCAGAGATGTTTTCTTTACTTCAAAATCTGGAAACAAAAGGTTGGAATCCTAAGTTCATCATAAATTCCTGGTTTAATATTTTGCTTTATAATTCACCTTGTTCATTGGTATTGCAGGTTTTATCTTCTACATCATCTTTTAGGACACCAAAACTTAGATAAGTTTGTATTTATACTTTTTACAATGTTAATTTTTTTGTTTATGATTATTGTAGTTTTTATTTTCCATCTATATTGTTCAATACACCAAATAGAAATGTGGTTATCATAAAACTACATTTTAAAATATATTTTGGATTTATGTATTTTAATTTTAATGTTATTTAATATATAGGTGGTTAGTTTTGTGAAGGTTTAATTTCTAATGAAAACATTTGTGAACATTCTCTCTTATGGTCATCGTGTTTCATTTTATCCATGTATAGTTTTTACAATTATGTACCCATGTGAGAAATTTTCTACACCAATTTTATTTGCAAAGTTCCTAATTTTGAATCAACTATTAGTGAATGGTATTATAACAACATTCAAAATACAATTTGTTAATTATATTAATGGTGAAGGCATGAATCATACTGCTCCTTTATTTGTGTGGCTAATATTTTTAAATATTTTAATGATGCAAATTTTAAGGAATTTAGTGATGTAATAAAAAATATATAATTATTTGCATCTTTTCAGTTATTGCATATCTCTGGATGATCAAGATGAATTATAACGCATGCATTATTTCCGTTTACAAAAGCCAATTTTGCTTTTGTTGTATAGCATTTCTCATGCAATTATATTTATTTTTAAAATGTGTATCTTATGAACTAGATTATAGAAATTATAGCTTCAACTATTTTTTTATATAATGTAAATGTTTTAAAACATCCGCACATTATACGGGTTGCACACTTGTTAAACATCTATAATTTTAAACTTTTTTTATCCCAGTTAAGGTTGGAATTGTTACAGTAAGTATACTTAAAAGTAATTGATTAAGGTTGGAATGGTTATTACGGAAAGTTACTTCTAATATTATCAATTGTGTGATTATTCTTTTATGTTAATTGTTTAGCCTCGTTTGGTAGAAAAGTAAGAAAAATTCAAAGAAAGGAAAGTAGGAGGTATGGAAAATAAGAGGGATAAATTTTTCCTTGTTATCAAACAAAGGACATTTCACCCTTCCCTCCGCTTTTACTTCCTACCCTTTTCTTGCTTCCACTTTTCCTCCTACATAAGAACATTGCTTCCAACTTTTTCTTCTTATCAAATATAGCATTAAAAGTTTGAAACTATCTGTTTGAGTAATGAGTACGTTCAAATGCTAAACTTCGAACGAATGGTTCACGCAGGTCTCAGTTCATTTGAAGAACATCTCTAAACTTTAAAACACAAGTCACCAACCTCATATCACATTTCAACCTCCCATTCGGGCAATTTCTCTGAATAAGCCTCCGGTTTGCATGATAAATTTGCACTTGGCCACTCAATCTTCATTCCATTCGTCTTTGCAGCTTCATATGCATGGTTTCTGTTGCAAGTATTGCTCCCAATGGCACCCAAAACTCCTCAGTTGTTATTATTTCTACGTCTTGAACATTAAGTACCTATAAATACATGAAAAATATACGCTTTTAGCCACTACCCAGGCTTTATAAAACTAACATGTATAGCCTGAAAATGTGCAAATAACACGATTTTTCATTTTCTTTTTTTCCTTTTCCTTTTCTTTATACAAATAGTACAAGGATACAACCAGTGTATAAACATGTGTGTATATTTTTGTATAACACTATAAAATAAACAAGATTATATGTATATATCCACTAGAGCATCCACAACAGTCTAATTTATGTATCGTAATGGTTGAGCATCAAAATGGATAAGAGAAGTCCAACTCAATTGAAACGGGCCAGAGATACCCATATTATAGGTTCCAAATGGACATTAGTTTTCCATACTTCAGATAAACAAAACAAAATTGTCATAAAAAGTTCACACTGGATTTGCACGAGCGATTGCCTAATCTACCCCTTTTGTACTGCAAATTGACTAAATTAATGTACTAATCTCCTAATCCTAATTAAGTTCATTATCACTTTTTGGGACGTCCGAAATGTTGTGCCCGCCAGCACTCGGGTCGGGCCCGGGGCACCAGCCGGGCCCGCCGGTCCGCGCACATAGTAACGATATTGTCCCCAACTTAAACACCTTTGGGCCACAGGTGTGGGGTTTTAACTTAAAAGGCCTCGTTACTATGTGGAGACTCTCCCCCACTTATATACCCATGTTGAGTTCTACAATATTTTCATGTAGGATCAATGGTTTGAGCCAACCATTCTCAACAATCTCCACCTTGGATCAAACCAGTCCAAATCTTTCCATGTGGGATCAATGGTTTGAGCCAACCATTCTCAACAATCTCCACCTTGGCTCCACCTTAGACTAACACCGGTCCGGCTCCACCTAGACCTATACCATAGTCCACTATGAATCCATCTTTGGACTGTCCATGTAGGTCATCACTCAACAACGTCCATCCGCAAGATCATCCACCTTTAGTCAATGCACACATCTCGAGGCACACCCTATTTCACCCTATTTCACCTTACTCGAGGAACCTGCACAACCACCTTGATAGCAGCACCCCGGGTGTACATAAGCTGTAGGGGTGTACATAAGCTGTAGCGACTCCACCCCCGATTTCTCCGAGTCTAACTCCACCATAGGCTCCACCAAGTCCAGCTACCGGGACGCTTTTTGTAGCGACTTATCACCTTAGGCTCAACCGAGTTCTTCCGACTCCACCGAGTCTAGCTACCGGTACTGCTTCACAAGTCCGTGGATCCACCATCGGCTCTAATACCAATTGTTGTGTCCGCCGGCACTCGGGTCGGGCCCGGGGCACCAGCCGGGCCCGCCGGTCCGCGCACATAGTAACGATATTGTCCCCAACTTAAACACCTTTGGGCCACAGGTGTGGGGTTTTAACTTAAAAGGCCTCGTTACTATGTGGAGACTCTCCCCCACTTATATACCCATGTTGAGTTCTACAATCTTTCCATGTGGGATCAATGGTTTGAGCCAACCATTCTCAACAATCTTCACCTTGGATCAAACCAGTCCAAATCTTTCCATGTGGGATCAATGGTTTGAGCCACCCATTCTCAACACGAAATTGAGAGCCCAACTTCTTTTTTGCATATAATCAATGCGCCAAATGTTAAAGTAGTAAACAAGTTCTATTTTTGTCCATTGATTATATCAAAAATATTGTTTTCCAAAAATAGTGAGAAAGTAAAAAAGTGGAATTTGAATTTGAGAGGGAGGGAGTATTACTTACCAAGGCAACCAAAATTCCAGGTAACATGGGCCTAACCCTTTTCCTTCAGGACATTTTTACGCTGGTGTTGAAGTGATACTTTAGCCGTCTCTCAAGAGAACTATCCCGGGTGCTTTTGACTTGGCTACCTTTTTGTCACTAATGATTTGTGTTTTTCTCACTAATTGTAACAATGAGTGATGAAAATAAGGTAACAAACTTTAATTTATGATAATTACAAGGTAACAATAACAACTAAAAGAAACAGTGCCCAAGTCTAATTCCGACCATCAGCTACGTACCGAAGTCAAAAATCACCCTAAAATATCAAGTCCTTGGAAAGAAAAAAAAACAACAGTAGGAAATTAATTGTGTATAGAAAGATTACATAAAATAAACTTAGAGTTTGCTATAGATGAAAAAATGTTTCATAGAAAGTGTGGAAAGCTGTCAAAATCCAAATATGATCCAATTGAATTCCTCTCCTAGTGCTTTCACTTTATTTCTTTATATAGTTTTCCTCATTCTGCATTGAAGGTCACACACCATCAATAATAACATAACAATTCTAAACAGGAAAAAGAATATTCTTTTTGGTTTCTTCAACTGATTATCACACAAAGTGCATTACTAACTCGTACATTTTGAGAATGTACAACTCATCGATGCAGCTAATAAGAATAACTAGGTGATGAAGCTAGCAAGAATGAAGACTTAATTCAGAAAGGACCTGTAACATCTTGTCCATTCGTAAAAATATAACTCGAATCATCTGCTCCTATAGCATCAAGTGGATATGTACAACTGCTATCTATTCTGGACATCATCATGATTTATTCAGTGTTCATAAATGTTCAAACATCAAACCTATGCCTAAAATAACGCATTAGTCCGAGAAATAGTTCAAGTCAGCTAGGCGAACCAACAGGAGAAATATTTTTCTGAAAAAATACATACTACTCCCTCCATCCCAAATTAAGAGCACACTGCTCCCTTCCATATTAAGAGTCCAGTTTCCCGTTTGGGGACATATTCAATGTACTAAATCTCACGATAGTAAAGAAGTTTTGTTATTTAGCATTGATTATGTTGAAATTAAGTGTTGCCATAAAATGTGTGTAAACTCAAACACGCACTCTTAGTTTTGGACGAACGGAGTATTTTGTGTGAACTCTAAAAGTGTCAAAGCTGGGAATAACTAGAGTAAAAGTTTAGCTATAATATTCAATGTTCTTTTACAAAAATATCGGAACCAAGGAAAAAAAGTACCAAAAGTAAAAATGAGAATGCTTGAAGGGCACATTTTAAGAACATTCTAAGGACACGTTAAGATGACCGTATAACAAGAAATAAAGCAATTAAAAAGTATATAAACCCAATAATTTTGAACCAACGAGAATTCACTGGTTAAATTTTAGATTGCCAACATTACAAATCAAAAATAGAAAGTTAGTAATTTAATAGCGGTTATTTTGCTACCTCTGTCATGAGACTTTTCGAGTGTTCCTTAGAAAAATAATTTTGATCTTGTTGAGTCTAACCACGACATCTTCCATGTTGATTCTCTGTGTAGGAATATTTGTCGAACAATCTAAGGCCAAATGTAAGATGGATGAAGCACATTCCTTCTTGGCCAAGAAGTCTTCATTTCCTCTTCCAATCAAGTGGGCGTCTACAACTTGAACTATTGGACCGAGTGATGCTTCAAAACCCAACTCCTTATAGTCAATATATCAGAAAACATTTCATCTATTGGCTTCTTCCTTGTGAATGTTTCCATTAACCGAATACCATAGCTGTACACATCTCCTTTCGTGGATACTATTCATTCTCTTCCATATTCTATGCATGACAAAAACATTCACAGTAAAAAATAAATCAAATGATTTTCAACTTCAAGGGTGCTTTTAATTGGTTTACACGGAAAAGAAATGGATTTTTTTGAGTTAATTTACATGGAAAACAAGAGGGCCTTTTTAACTTTGACTCCCATTTTATATGAGAAATTAGACTCTATTTTTTTGACAGATATTTGAAATTAGACTTACACCACTGTTTTCATAATCGTTAGACTTTGCCCCTTACATGCGGCAAAGTGTGTAAGAATTACATAAGAATCACGAGTTAAGTCAAAGGATTACATTTAAAACAATTGACACTACCCATATTTTTACGTAATTCTTTGACATTCCCCACATGCAAAGGCAACGTTTAATGATTATAAACACAAGGGTAAGTGTTAAGAATAGGAGGCATAGTCAAAAAGCCCCAAACAAAAAACCAAGTCATCTGTAATGATAATTTTTATCAATACAAATTTATATAATAAAAATGCAAAACAGTAAACACTCTCTCCAATGGGAGTTTTAATATGCTTTTCCATGTGACATGGCAAGTAATGCACATGGGAATTTTTTATCACCGTTTCTGCCTTTTCTATACTACATGGAAACCATTAAGTGGATCCCACGCCACCTTGCCAACAAAATTAATTTTATTTTTGAAAAAAAGGTGTCAAATAGGACAAAATGTAAGATAGATATGGCACCATTGGAGATGTTTTATGTAAGACTTTCACATCAACACACTATCACCAAATAGACATAGAATTCTAAAAGAACTATGACACATCAAGTAGAAACAAATTTATAGAAAAAGCCATTCCCCAAAAGCCGACAAATAGGATATATTAAGCTAAAACAAACTATGAAAATAAAATGTTTGGGAAATTACTGCAATAAAAAAACATTGAAGATGAAAATTAAGGATTCCTGGGCATTTTCCATAGAAAAGGGCAAATAAATAAATAAATAAGCATTGAACAAGAACATAGAGGAATGACAATTTTTTATATTAAAAAAAATTCATTTTGTTTTGTAAGAATAAAACAACTAAAGCAACAATTGAAATAATAAAGATAGAATATTACCTGGTGCCATATACCCAATTGTTGCCAAGGTCTTAGTTTGTGCCATAAACTATCTTCACCTAAGAGTTTGGCGATGCCAAAATCACAAACATGTGCAATCATATCTTTATCGAGTAGAACATTGCTGGGCTTCAAATTACAATGAAGAATAGGCGTAGTTTGGCCATGATGCAGGTACTCCAAGACATATGCAACATCTATCATTATGTTTAACCGCTCTAGAATAATCAAACAATAGTTATAAGAGTACAACCACTTCTTAAGGCTCCCATTAGGCATGTACTCTAGTACCAAGGCAATGAAGTCCAGGTTACTACAACTGCTAACAATTTTGGTAAGATTACGATGTTGAATATTACGCAACACTCCACATTCAACATCAAAACTCTTAAATGCTCCGTCTAATTGCAAATTGAAAACCTTTACTGCAACATTCACCTCATCTGACAATATCCCTTTATATACTAACCCAACACCCCCCCCCCCCCACACCAAATAGATTGCTTTTGCTAAATCCATTTGTAGCTTGCAAAAGCTAAGCGTAGGAAAACCTTCTCCAAGCATGAGGCAATGAACTCAATTGGGTTCATAATTCTACACCCTTTTTTGGTGTCTTATTAACACAAATATTAAAGCAACTTCAAAGATCATTGCTATTATAGGGGGTAAAATATATTTCAATAGAGACAAAATTCTAGATCGCGATCTTTAGAAGGTTCTACTGTTGCATGGCTGGACTTGTAATCGAGGTACCTCGCATAACCCATCATTTTGCATAAAAGACAATGATGTGAAGTTAGCAAAATGTCCACCTATGGGAATTTCTCCTTGTAGTCTATTGAGAGATGCGTTAAAGTATTGGAGATACCTAAGCCTTTCAAAGGACATGGGAATTGGTCAAGACAAATTGTTAATGGATAGATCCAATAATTCCAAGCTTACCAAGTTACCCAATGATTGAGGAATTGATCCTTGTAGCTTATTATGGGCCAAGGAGAGAAAAGTTAGCATTTGGCCGTTCGCAATGGTGCTTGGGATAACACCTGGAAATTGATTCAATGAAAAGTCCATTAGTGTTTTCAAGTTCAAATTTCCAATATCTGATGGTATATTGCCACTAAGAAAATTCATGGACAAGTTTAGATACAAAAGATCTTCAAGACTCCACAAGGTTGATGGTATTGTCGAAGTCAAATTATTAGAATCTAAGAATAGCATTCTCCTTGTTCTAAGTTCACCTAAACATGAGGGTATAGGTCCATTAAGTTTATTATGACTCAAGTATAAATCTCCTATCCTTTCTAACCGATAAAGATCATTTGGTATGGATCCTTGCAAATCATTGTGTTCAAGATACAAACGTTCAAGATTTTCCAATCTTCCGATTGCTGATGGGATGAACCCTGTCAACTTGCTACTATCCAAAACTAGGTTTGTTAAACTGCTCAAGTTGCCTATTCCGATGGGAATTTTGCCCTTAATTTTGCATCCAAATGCTTCGAACATACGAAGAGAAGTCAAGAGGTTCGCAATTGAAGCCGGGAGGATTCCATTGAATTGATTTAGCGATATAGAAAACATTTTCAAATTCTTACAATTAGTCAAAGAATTGAAGAATCTTAATTCTGGAATGGAAACTTCTTCGGTCAAATTATTTTCTCCAATCATTAGCCACTCCAAATCTCTTAAATTACCAAGCATGCTGGGTATGAAGCCAATGAATGAGTTTCTAGACATCTCTCTCATCGTAAGCTTAGACGCATTGGAGATGGAGTTCAGGAATGATCCACTAAGTCTATTTCTGCCTAGATAAAGCCTTTGGAGATTGGGAATCCAAAGTCCCATACTCGATGGAAGAGGGCCTGATAACTGATTCATTGACAAAGCAATGTCAATGATAGTTGAGATATTGAAGATTTCGAAAAGTATACGGCCTGATAGGCTGTTTCCATCAAGAAAGAGTATTTGCAAATCAAGGTTACCAATCTCACTTGGTAATGTTCCTGTCACAACATGAACAGAACAGAATTACTAAAAGTCAAATTTAGAGATTATAGGATGGCATTCTTTAGTTAGCAACGTGCTATTACAAATAGAATTGCAGATAAAATATGCTTTTGAAAATCATATGTGATCATTGTTTTCTTCAAAATAAAAACTATTTTTACTAGTCAGAATGTTTCAGTGGAACAACATTGAGAGTCATCTATCCCCTATACCTTCCCCCCACCCCGACCCTTTTTTTACAAGGACCACACCATTTGAAATGCACAAAAAAAGAATGAAATTTAGAATATCTATAATGTTAAGTTCTAAAATTTCCAAATTTGAAAATCTGGCAAGGGGTCATCATATATACCCTTGCTCATTAGATCTTTTCTGCCTCTCCTAATTGCAGAGCCTTACTATTATAGTGAAAGAATGGTTTTTTGGTTTGTGAACAAAGCTATTAATTTTCCTTCTTTCTTGTAGTTCGGTGATATATTGTATTACAAGAGGACGACACACTCGCATCTTGTTAACTTGTATCATAATAATTAAAGCCATGGGAACAAGCATGAGAAAATTTCAGATATTAGGGAGATTTTCAAGCTTATGGCACTATTCACATTCATTAAAGGACTATTTGGTTACATGAAAAATCAGCTTTATAAGTTAGTTCACTTTAATTGATGAGCTGTTCGATTTTAATATAAATTAGCAGAAAGTGCTTTCACCTCATCAATTTTATTTCTCTAGTGTATGTAATTCAAGATGTATGAATATGTACTTTCATGTCTTAAGACTTGGCCTTAAGTTTGTAACATTTTATAACTGTCCACCCTCACAACAAAACACCAGTAGTAGGATGATTCATGAATCAAATAATTTTAAATAGAGTCATATATCGATGGACTGCTAAAATGTGGCCTAATATATAAGTTAGTCAAATAACTTTAAGTTAGATTTTGGGAGGTACCTGTGAGGTTGTTATCTGAAAGATGTAGATTTTTTAGCGACGTAAGGTTCCCAATATTCTTAGATACGCTCCCTGTGAGTTTATTATCAGCCAATGAGAGGAGTTGTAATCCTCTGCATTCCCATAAGCTCGATGGAATCTGACCCGTAAGCTGATTTTTATCAAGATAGAGCTCTTGAAGAACAGGGAGATCATAATGAATATCCATTGGGAGGCTTCCTGTTAGGTTATTTTCTCAGAGATCGATTATTTCTAAAGAGGACATGTTAAAGATAGAATTAGGAATTGACCCTTCAAGAGAGCTATTCCGTATGATTAACCGCTCCAATAGTTTGAGATTACCTATCTCCACTGGAATTTCACCTGCAAAGTTGTTAAAAGAAGTTCTCGATAAGTAAAGAAAAATATGATGGAATTGCTTTTAGTAAATTAATCTAAGAAGGATTCGCTCTACTGTACCGTAAACAACTAGAGTTGAAAAGGATCTATAAATAGCTCAATAGCTCACTGTTTAGTTTAAATTGGCAGAGGGAAATGGGAAGCTTTATAAGATCTAGAGATGTCATTTCCATCTCTCTTGATAGAAATCCCTAGTAAACCTTGATTAAGAGAGACTTGAGCCTCATTAGGCAAAAATCATTCTTAAAAAAAACTTCATGTTACTCTTCGAGACAGGTGTAAACCATGGACTTGGGATATTTTCGATGGGCCACGGAGCGCTTTGTCAACTTCTTATGTCGAAGCATGCCTCGAGTGCATTCTAAAACATTGCTTAACCTAAGAATCTAGTTTATCCAACTCTCAAGAAATTTGTTGTGATTGAAAACCAAATCAATTGATCAAAAATCATCTTTAGTTTGATTGATCATAAAAAGAAAAAAGAGAGGTTGCTAAGTACAACGCTCCTCATAAAGATTAACTTTGGAAAATTAAAAAGTAAGGATGTAACACCCCCGTCTTAATCAACAGGACAACACCTGTAATTAATACCTGGAGTGCTACTAACCCATCTTAGATTGACTAAAATGGGTATATATAAAAACACATAAAGAAAATTCAAACAGTAAATATCACAAATGTCAATTAGCAAGCTAGAAGAAGATAGTACTGTACAAAATCATGCATACATGTAACCAATATACAAAACCAAATTAAGCAGGTGCAAGTCAGTAGATTATACTTCGGGCTAGCCGTGGCTTCCCGAGATAACATATACATAACAAAAATGAATCTGTATCAGAGCCATTTATTTCGTTCCCGAACCCGTAGTCCCGTTACCATCGTTCGCCCCCTGTGTACCTGTAATTATAAATAAAGCACGGGGTGAGCTCACAGCTCAGTAGGGGAAAATAGGGAATAACATAACGAAAATACAATTTACAGTTCAACAACAATTCATATTTTAACAAATCCTTTGGTTTTAAAACCATCATCATATGAAACTATACGTGCTCATGCATATGCAGGTTGCCTCTCTTATGTCAACCTTAAAGCCACGTTATCTATACCGAACCGGAGTATAGCAAGGGCCTGGCCGCCCGAGAGAAAATCTTTAATAATCATAAATTGGCCCATCGGCCTCAAGGTATATCATTCGATCATAATCAATTTGGACCACACATCCACCAATAGTAACCTAACCACAGAACCATCAGTGCCTTACCATTGTCTAGATTTTCGGGCTACACACCGCTGGCTCTAGACAGCCGACGCATTACTGCCCTCCGGAGGTTTAGGGATTTTCAACCCAACGGCACCAGGCCTTACTTATTTTCCATCCCGGTAGGCACAGATCAATACACTATCCCTTCACAATCGAAGGGCCACAATAAAATCATATCCGAATCCATATCATGATCATATCACATCCAGAATATAATCATATTCGAATCCATATTAGGATCATGTCACATCCAGAACGATATAATAATCATAAGAAGCTCTCGACATACTAATAAGAGATATACGCCTATATAATAGGCCAGAAGAATGATCCAAGCTTGCCAAAGGATCTCTAAGATTTCGGTTGACACAAATGTAATGCATAATATATATTTCATGCTATTTAGTAGACACATGAGGCAATCTATGCCATATACCCTTTAGCAAGTCTCATTAGATATCCCTTGATGTGTATAAAATATTAACAAATCAATTTCATCACAAATAGCATCCATACATCCAAGGGATATCTCGTAAAATTCAATTAGCACACTACATCAAGTCTAAATGGCATACTTTGCCTCAAAACATGCATTCATGTCACTTCACAAACATTTGATGTAATTTATGCCATATACACTTCCACGAGCCCAACCCCGTATTCCATTATGTGTAGAAACAACAACGGTTCATTTTCATCAATTTTTAGGAGTCAAGAATCCATGGAATACTTCATATGGTTGAATAATACAAAGGTATCATGTGTGTGGCATTTATGGCTTCAAATCTCACATTTGAACCTTTACAACCATTTATAATTGCACTAAATATATGTACCATAATTTCCTTAGAGAACATACGGGAAAAACATGATAAATTTCATCAAATAAGTCATACTGCATGTTTTGAAAATATTTAAACTATATAATTAAGTTTTGAAGTCATATAAACCCCTACCTCAAGCGTATGGACCAAAAGAAGGAAGAAAGTTATAAACCAAAGCCCCGTTCGATGAAATCCTCAAGCTCTCGTGTCACCGCGTTCCTTAGAGATGGGTTTGGATGATTTGGAGCTTTGATTCTTCGATTTGGATGGATAGATGCATAGAAATCCCTTCCTTTCTCTCTCTAGAATCCTCTAGAACTCCCTAGAGGAGTGTGGAAATGTTTTGCACGAAGTTGGGGTGAAAAAGGTGTAAAAATGGCTTAAAAACGAGCTTAAGTCGGTGGAAAAGTTAACTGCTGGACTGGTATGCAAAATACCTAATACTGGTCCGTGGGGGTCAATTTTCCCAAAAATTTTGTGCCGGACCGGTATGCCAAAAACGCCATACCGGTCATCGTTATAAATTTTGGGCTCTGGAGCACTATTTTTGTTTTGGCCATAACTTTTTGCTCCGAACTCCGATTGAGGTAATCTTTATGTCCAAGGAAAGATAAGTCAATGAGAAAGTTTTCCTAAAATATGGATAGATTTTTCCCAAAAATTCACTGAAGATAGCGCTATGCCGAAGCGCTACCGAATGACCAGAATTTTGCAATGGGCCTACTTTGCGCCCTGTTTTGACCCATGAGGAGTGTGAAACACGAAAGTCGTAGAATGGCACAAATACTAGATACCCACGTGAACGGAATCTTAGTTTGATAAATAACGAAGAAATTAAGATATCTCAAAGATAGCTAGAATTAACGAATCGCGAAGAACCAAAACTTCTTATTTACCAATCGAAATCGGTTCGGACCACCCGAATCACCAAACGATCACTCAAATGAGTATAAATAAGGTAATATAATTCAATATAAAATAATTTAAACTACGGGGTATTACATAGGATATCTTATTGTACAAAGTACAAACTACACTATGTTACATAACTGAGTTCACATTTAAAAACAAAAATGCCCTTATAGATTCACATCACATTAAATTTAGTTGACTGAGTGCTGAGAAGGAAAGAAAAGGGTCAAATAAAGTGCTTTTTTTATAAGTTACCTTATCCCTCAAGGGTATAAATGGAAGGGATAATTCTTGACTAAAATGTTGTATATGGAAAAAAATGAGCGTTTAGAAATCAACCCCTAAAATCAAAGCTTTAAAGGATTTGTGGTTTATTGAGACAGATATTGCATGTGTATCATGGTGTCCGTCACAGTATATTTCGGTATTTACTTTACATTAATGGTATCCGTTTTAGGTTACACCAACGGTATCTACTTCACACTAACAGTATCATTCTCGAGTAACACCAACAGTATCTGCCTTCAGGGACCGCAATCTTTAAATTTTACAAAGGTGGGCCGCATTCAAAAAAGTTCCGAACTCAGGGACTAGCTCTAATTTTCTCAGGGGAAAAAAGGTTCAATGAGACTAGATTTTCTAATTTTAGTAACATTAATTAAGAGTTCTATTGTTTGGTATTTTTTTAGAACACCGTAAAAAAGTCCACTATTCCAATAAAATACTCCTTTTGTCCCAAATTAAGAATCTACTATTGCTTTTGGGGATGTTCCCAACTAAAAGTCTACTTTCCATAACATAATCAATGTACCAAAATTTATGATCAGAATAAGTTTTGTTCTAAAGCATAATGAAATTCGTGCACTCTTAATAAATGTGAAAGTCAAACATGGACCTTTAATTAGGGATGCAAGGGGTATAACACATTAGTATAATAGTCCTTCCATCTCAAATTAATAATCCGGATTTCATTTTTAGGACATCGTCAATGTACCAAATCTCACAACGGAACTCTTAATTTGAAGTGCAAGAGTAGAATAAGTGTCATATACGGTAGGAGAAAAAAAATGTTGTGAGCAATCTAACCAACAGATTTTTCAACATTTCTATTCATTAGAACGTAGAAATAGTCACCCCTATCATCTTCACAATGATATAAAAGCAACTGTTATAGCCAAGATATAATGAAACCATACCTTCCAAGTTGTTGTAGCCAAGATATAAGTGCTTAAGCCTAGTCAAGTTGCCAATTTCTATAGGTATGCTGCCAGCAAATTCATTGAATGCCAATGACAGATACTAAAGCTCCTTGCATTTGTACAAATTCGACAGAATTCTCCCCTCAAACCGATTAAAGGGGAGATAAATCCGTTCGACTTTAGGAACATAACGACTACAAACATCCACCGGAAGACTACCATATAAGTCATTAGATGAGAGATTAATCACGCTTAATGAAGAAATGTTGAAAATCACATCAGAACCAGTAAGTTGACTGAACCTTAAATTCAATGACTCGAGCTTTGTAAGGTTGCCAAAAGAAGCTGGGATTGTACTTGTTGGAAGATAGTATTTTGTTTATATTTGCATTTTTAAAGTCCAGGTTCTATATTTATATATATAAAAAGTAGTGCTAAACATACTGAAAAATTATACAAATTTTTTATATAAACAATTATGACACCGATAAGGTAAAAATAAAAGCAAACAACACATTAAATGCGTGATCCCATTGGATGAAATTTTTCACGAAACTTGGTAGACATGATCTTTGTAATGAGTAGATCATCTCCACAAAATTTCATCAAGAAATTCAAACCGGAAGTAGGTGTAATAAAATTTTAATACATATGTTCATTTTCGACCATTAAAATTTTTAAAATATCATCTCACCCACTTCCGGTTTTAATTTTGTAGAAATAACCTACTCATTATAAAGATCATCTGTACCAAGTTTTATGAAAAAGTTCAACCCTTTAAGTCTCGAACTAGGCTCTATTAAATGAAATAAGATATAAGAGTAATGGAAGGGAGCTAAATTCATTCTTTTGATAACAAGTTAAAAAAAATAAAACATAATTGATGATCACAAAAATCAATTGCCTTTGCCATACGGAGCCTATCTAATAAACTAATAATAATAAAAATATGGTGGCACCATTGCCTAATCAATTACGCTTATTGTCAAAGGCAATATACAACTTTCAAAGCATACAATATAACTTCTTAAAGATCAATTTGGCAATATAGTTGTACTGAAAATAAAAATATGATTTGCAACGTTACCCGTGAAGCTATTATTGAACAAAAGCAAGTGTTGAAGATCATGCAAATGAGATAACTCCTTAGGCACAGAGCTGTTGAAGTTATTGTAATTGATATCAAGTGAAGTGAGGAACGAGAGGATTCCAATGACCGGAGGGAAAGTTCCGGCAAGACCCATGCCGGAAAGATTCCAGGCAGTAACAGTTTGGTTGTTTAAATCACGAGACACCAATCCAGCTGCAGATTGAGGCATTGGAAGTTGCAGACCAGTTGTTTGATAAAATTCCTAAATGGTCTATGATATAGGTTTTGAGTGCCAGAAGTGCAAATTTATCATCAATGGATAAGCAAAATATCAAAGAACATATCAACAAGAATAAAATGAATGAATTTCTTGCCACGTGAGGAAGATTTGGGAGTGAAATGATGAAGCAGGTGGGGAAATGCCAACTTTGGGATATGATAGTGGCATTGTATTCAGGAATTCAGAACATTGTTATTATACAGATCGATCAGCCCGCACAATGAGACCGAAAGGAAAAGGAATCTAGAGAAATCTTTGAGCAACTTGCTAATTTTATAATTGGATGGGGAAAAACTTTGATAAAACTTGTGTCTCCGCTCTTCAAGTTGCTTATATTATTATGAATATATATCAAATGGGAGGTGTAGCGTAAAACATATCAGCCGCGCACTATTATGGATGTGAAACGAATGGGAAAATATGGGGATTCGGTTGTGAAGTGTCCCTATCAAAATAGGATTGACTTCTAATTTGAGCCATATCACATCATATCATAAAATTGCATGATTTTTCTGATCTAAATCAAGCAAGTTTTACAAGAAAAATATTTGGCTCATCATGTTGTATTCAATGCGAGTAGCAGAAGAACCCAGAGTAAAAGTATAATGTAAAAAGATAAACTGAAGTATAAATAATACCATATACGATACACTAGGAATCATTCGTCTAAGAACAAGCCCCCAGAAAATACATAGCATATCGTCACTGTGTCGTGGAAGGGGATTTTGAAAAGAAAAAAAAATTACTTAAGGCAATACACAATATGTATCCCCTGAAGCTTGTCAGAGTTAGACACTATTGTTTCACCTAATTTGTTTCTTTTTTCAATTTTTCTCGAGATGTCTTACATCACATTAAATACAAAACTAATTTTCAACAGTAATTTCCGCTTGCAGATCTTCACTGCTACTCAACAACTTTGAACTTGAAATTTGTCCGAACCATTCTTTCCAATAGGTATTCTCTCATCATAGTTTGAAACCTATTATTGTTAACTTTAATAATTCACCAATAAAAAATAGAAAATTATTTTAATTATTGAATTTTAATTATTCAATCGGATATAAGAAAGACCAAAACAAAATCATGCGAAACTCAAAAAGATTAATGTTGACAGTGTGAACAGGGGAAACGAAAAAAAGGACTACAAATTGAATTTTTTGACTGTTTTACAAGATGGGCTACAAATTTGTCCTTTTTTTAATGATAGAGCTTTTTAATGCAGTGGATTTTGTAGAGCCATTTTCAATTTCGGTGGGGATAAAAATTAGGAAACTCGATCTCAAACCAAATTTAAAATTTTAGTTTTGGTTTTTAAATCTTTAAAATTTAAACTTGAATCAAACTTGTCAATTTTGGTTCGGTTTATTTAGATTTTCATATATCTTTTTTAAAACTAAATAAATTGTAACACCGCACTTTTTTTGTTAGAAAAATATTTATTTTGGATTGAAAAAATATTAATTTTTACAATTATAATACAGCTTCAATATTTATGATAGCCTAAATAGTCGATTTCTCATTAAATTTTATAAATTTTAGGAACATAAAATTTTAATTAGTGAAGTAATATTATTTTAGAGTAACATATTCAATAATTCGGTTCGATCTGGTTCGGTTTACAATGTCATGCCTCAAACCAAACACTTTTGATTCAGTTTCTTTGTTTTGTTTTTTTATTTTTAAGGATCAGCTTGGCTCTGTACGGTACGGCCCTTATGTTTTAGGGTTCGTCACAACACCCCTAGGATTTTATTCAAGTTCTTCCGCAAGGACTACAAATTGAATTTTTCCTACCCACATTTGTTTTTTGTTTATATTTTTTCATTTTGTTTAATGAATCCTAATTAAGCTTCTAATTTTCTATTACATAGCATAATTCATTTTGGTTAATGAATCTTGAGCTCAATTCAGCAAGTTTCTAACTTGATCTTACTGTGGCGAGTTTGGGAGTTTTTTTTTTTTTTTTTTTTAACTAGGAGGGGAGAAGGGTTTCAATAAGCAAAATTCAGACAAGTAGGTTAGAGTTGAGATTTATATAACATAAGTTCTTCTACCCCTCATCAAAGAGGCAAACCTATATGTGCCACTGTAATATATAATTTTAAGAAAAATTATTAATAATATTGAAAGTTAGTTTGGTGATTAAGAATGACAAAATTATTTGTGAACTGACGTTTGTATCTTACAACAAATTATTTTTTTCATTTTTTTCAAGAAATGCTTAAACTTAAAAAATAATATAAATTTTAAAATAGTTATTGAATTATACTTAGTTTCATATTACACTTTAAATTGTTTAAATAATTTTATTTAATTCACTCCAATAAAAATATCCATTAATCATTGACAGAAATTAATCATGAGCTACGCACGTGAGCAATTTAAAAGATATTTTGTTTTTTTTGAACAAAAAAGATATTTTGTTCAATCAGTTAAAAAAACAACATTTCCTTCCGTCTTCTTCATCTTCGAGGCGGTCCAATGTATCCGGCGAACTCTTCAACTCACTCATCTTTACCCCGGCAATGTTTCTCTCTCCTCCCCCCACCACCCCCAACCCCACGAACCCCTCTTTAAAAACCCTCCTCTTTTCGATTCCCTCAACTCTATATCTCTCAAATGGATTCCACAACAAGAATTAGAAGCCCTTGTTTTATAGAAGAAGATGATGACTTTACATCTCTATCAGATATATAATCTGGATTCTCTCCTCCTTCCGTCTTCTCTGGAAGATTTGACATCTCTTGGATTCTTGTTTTCTTTGCACTAAATCCCTTGGCCATAACAGAGATGTCTTGTTACAGGTAATCTTTCAATTCTCTCTCTAATCTTAATTTTTGGGGGATTTTCACTTCTCTCTTAAGTTGTTTGTGTTAGTCTATAAAAAAATTTATTAACACATATTGTCCGACTGGAAAAATGGAAGGACAAAAAAACAGAGCATCATACAAACAACAACAAAAAAAAAAACCCAGCTTTCTTGGTGTTGCCAGAGGAGGAGAGTTCGCCAGATAAATGGTCCGGTGCCAGAGATGATGAAATGGGGAAATGGTGTTTTTTGGTTATTTGGACGGCCATGTGAGTAGCACATGATCAACTTCTATTAATGGCTAGAGTAAATACTATCGATGGCCACTGAACTATTGGTAAATTTTACCGGTAGTCACTGAACTTAATTTTGTTACACTTTGACCATTGAAATTTTTAAACATATTACCATTGGCCACTCCGTTAAATCTCACCGTTAATTTTTGACGGGAATCATGACATGTGCTTGTCACATGATATACGAAGGGCATTTAAGTCATTTTGCACTTTTTCCCCTTTTCTTTTCTTTTTTCTTTTTCTTTTTCTTTTTCTTTTTCTTTTTCTTCTTCTTTTTCTTCTTCTTCTTTTTTCTTCTTCTCCTTCGGATATATTCTTCTTTTCTTCTTCTTTTTCTTCTTTTTTCTTCTTCTTCCGATCTCTTCTTCTTCTCCTTCCGATTGGTTTTTCTTTTCTTGTTCCGATCTCTTCTTCTTCTTCTTCTCCTTCCAATCGGTTCTTCCTTTCTTCTTTTCTTTTTCTTGTTCTCCTTTTTTCGATCTCTTCTTCTTCTTCTCCTTTTCGTTCCAATCTTCTTCTTCTTCTCCTTTTCGTTCCAATCTTCTTCTCCTTCTTCCGATCGGTTATTCTTCTTCTCCTCCTCCTTCCAATCTTCTTCTTCTTCTTCCGGCGTATTTTGTTCCGATTGAATCAGGAGGTCTTTTAATTGACAATCACCAAGGAGAACAAATTGAATCTAGGGTTTATTTTACACCCGTGAACAAATTGAATCCGTGAAGAAGAAGAAGGTTTACAACTTTGGTGTGTAAAATCAGGAGGTCTTTTTATTTTTTTGCTGAATTGAATTAATCAAGAGGTCTGTTTTTTTTTTTTTTTTGAATTGAATTAATTTGGTGGGTTAAGAAGAAGAAGAAATTCGTCTGAGAAGAAAGAAGAGGAGAAAGGGGAAGAAGAAGAAGAAGAAGAAGAAGAAGAAAGAAAGAAAAGGAAAGGAAAAAAGAAAAAGAAAATAAAAAAAAACTTAAATGCCCCTTCTATTGCACATGAAAATCACGTGATATTGATTCCATCAAAAACTAACAGTGAGATTTAACGGAGTGGCCAATGGTAGTACGTTTTAAAAGTTCAATGGTCAAAGTGTAATACAATTAAGTTCAATGACTACTGGTAAAATTTGTCAATAGTTCAGTGGCCATTGGTGATATTTACTCTAATGGTTAACCTACATTTTTAAGAGTAGCTAAAATATAACACTTAAATAGTTGAGTGAATCAAATGAAACCAAGTATAATTTAGTGAATATTTTAAAGCTATTATAATAGTTTAATGATAAAATATGATATTTATTCAAAAATTAAAAATTAAAAATTCACCACGTGTAAAATTACAAGTTTTGATATTAAGACATTAGGGAAAATTACCAAAAAAAACCCTGAAGTATGACCTTACGTGCAATGTCTCTCCTGATGTTTCAATTTTCTCAATTTAACCCCTAAAGTACATTAAGTGCAGCAAATTGAACCCTGGCGCTAACGCCATCCGTTATTCCATCCAAAATATTTACATTTAACCCCCTAAACTTTTAAAATTAACAATAAACCCTTTAATTTATATTTTGTTAATATTTAACCTCATTTTTATTAATCTTTACCACTGCCTTCTTCAACCCACCTCCGTCCACCTTCTCTCTCTCCACCCAATCCCAAACAAAAACGCTTTAATAATTTTCATTTAAAATCATACCAACGTAATGATTTTTATTAATCTTTAACTTCATTTTTATTAAACTTTAACCTCATTAATAATGATATCTTTATATATAAATTCACAAATATATATGTAGGACATATTACATTTACTATTTATTATTTTGTGTAGGGAATTTTTTTGTGACGAAAATGCCCTTGGGAGTTATGTATATTTACTACTCCAATAATGATAAATATTGGGAGTTATGTATATTTTCATGGGATGTTTAAGTTATTTAAGTTCTTAACTACTACACTACTTTTCTCAAATATATAACTATTATTAAAATATTTTAATATTTTCTCAAATATATTAAACATGGTATGTTTAATATTTTTTAGACCATCTCCAATAATTGTATAAAAATGGCTCAATTCATTTTCTCAAATATATAACTATTATTAAAATATGTATTTTATATTAAAAATTATTATATTTTAAAATTTTATAAAACAAATAAATTAAAAGTGACAAAACTAACATGACGGTAAATTTGATATATATTTTAAACAAAATTCAATTTTACATAACCATTTAATATTATTTTAATTTGACAAAAGCAGTGTATGAGCTTCTTAAGTAGTAAATATAATATGTCCTACGCATATATTTTTGAATTTATATATAAAGATATCATTATTAATGATGACAAACGGATGTTACGTTGGTATGATTTTGAATGAAAATTATTAAAGCGTTTTTGTTTGGGATTAGGGGAGAGAGAGAAGGTGGACGGAGGTGGGTTGAAGAAGGTGGTGGTAAAGATTAATAAAAATGAGGTTAAGTGTTAACAAAATATAAATTAAAGGGGTTTATTGTCAATTTTAAAAGTTTAGGGGGTTAAATGTAAATATTTTGGATGGAATAACGGATGGCGTTAGCGCCAGGGTTCAATTTGCTGCACTTAATGTACTTCAGGGGTTAAATTGAGAAAATTGAAACATCAGGGGAGACATTGCACGTAAGGTCATATTTCAAGGTTTTTTTTGTAATTTTCCCCAAGATATTATTGTGAATAATCAAATATGGATGTTGAGATTTGATTTGAACTTGTCATTTTTTTAATTTGAAAAAAATTCGCCTAACCTGTTTTGCACTACACACGATGTTTTTGCCCTCGATGGAGTTTGAATATTTCTTTAAAGAATTTCGAGTTTGTATTTTTACTACTTTTAAGCCTTCTTTAAAAACTTTATTTCAATTTGAATATATATAACCTTCTCACAAATAAAAAGCAACACAATGCATTAAAAAAATTAGAAAGTGTAACCACTAGCATGTTGATCCCCCCCCAACAACCCCAACTGAAACTGAGGATTTAGATAGAGAGAGAGAAATAGAGCAAGGCTAAACATGTTGCCTGGTCCTTGTTTCGCGTTGAGATCGACCGAGAAAGAAAGCGTAACAGAGGGAAGGACCACGCCAATGGCAAGAGAGTGAGTGCGAGAAATCGGCAAAGGTTTCTCTCTCAACAATTAGGGAATTTGGAGCGATGGCCATCTCAAAATCAGCCTAGGACTTGTCGGTTACAATGGCTATGATTTCCGATCTATATCCACTAGATCAGAGCAGCGACGAAACTCGGGAATCAATGATTGCTCGGAATTTTAATCATAAAATGGTATTGACTGAGAAGGAGAATGTTGGTAAGGTCGTTTCTCCTTTTGTTACTATGGATATTAATGTCAATCCCGAAATCGATAAGCAGTTCCCTGCATTACATGTAGAAATTTTTGAAAAACATAAATCTGATGTTATGAATTGGGTTAAGACTCTAGCTCCTAATAGAGAAAGGGCATATGGTGCTGAATTATGGTTTGTTGCACCAGTTGAAAAAGGATGGCATTAAAATTGTAAGGTTTGAGGAAAGTGATGTAGCTCAAGAAATCCAAAGGTGGGAAAAGGCATTAATAACGTACGTTCTTGGCGCTAAACCCCCAAATAATGTGATGAAACAATTTATTGCTAGAAAATAGGGAAAATATGAGGAGATTAAAATGTTTCTATTGAAAACAGGAGTCTATGTGATAGAATTTAAAGACATCGAAATTTAAATGAAGGTTACGGAGTCTGGACCGTCCCTTGATACTAGCCCTATGATTGTAAAATTATGGACCGTTGAAGGTAATTAGAGAGGAAGGACTTGGTGGAGGTGCCTTTCGTATTTTATAAAAAAATTAAAAAATGAATTAAAATCAAAGAAAATATTTTTTGTAAAAGTTTTAAAATAGGTACTGTATACAAATCGAATGCAAAAACACTTTCAAAAAACTATATTTAAAAATAAATTTTTAGTTAAGCATCTAAAAATTCCAACCAACCAAACAGAGCCTTTTAATCTCTTGTAATTTAATTGTTTTCCGTCAAGGACATGATCAAAACTTTTACAATATATAATCCATTTTTCACAACTCATCATATACTTTGTACGGGAATACTCTACAAATTTTCTTTTCTAAACTTTTAAGATAACAAGCTGCACAGTTATGATTTAAATCAAAAGCCATAATTTTTTTTTTGAGTTTTATACTTTCTCCCTCTTTCATATATATATATATATAGGAAGGGGAATATCTAAAACTTTTCTTCTTTTTTGTAATAAAATTTTCAAATATGAATTTTCAGGGCTATTTTTTGCAATTTTTTTTTTTGGCATAGAGACTAATTCCATAAAAAGAAAAAGAGTGCGAATATGAATAAAACATAAACTCACAAACTAATTTTTTTTATTTTTCTAATAAATCTAAAATTTTAACTCACCTACGTTATAAAAAAGAATATCTAAAACTTTTCTTCATTTTTTGCAGTAAAATTATCAAATATGAATCACACTACTATTTTTGCAAATAAAATAAAATTGACAGAAACTAATATGGAACAAAACATTAACACGTACACAAAATAAACTCTTTTATTTTCTAATAAACTAATATTGATCGAAAAATACATTTTATTGCCAGTCTACATAGAAAATTGGAACGTATATTATGTTTCGTAGATATGGTAAACCAAATCAAAATTGGTGTTTTAGATGCTATTAGATCTCTTCAAATTATTTTGAACACTTAGATTAAAAAAATTAGCCTGTCATTGTCAAGTAATAGTAAATCACTCATCTATATTATAGACTAGCGTATGCCCGTGGCCGCATAATGAACAAAATTAAATACTACAAAAAATGAAAATCATTTTTACAACTCTTTAGTTTTGCATTTAAATTTTTTTGTTCGATTATTCCACCATTACGAATGCAATAATAAATAAATATATTGTAAAATAATAGTGTGCGCTTAAATCTATTGAGTATGAATTTTGAATGAGAGCGCTCCATAAATGACCCAGATACTTACTAGTGTATACTATATGAGTTGTACATCAATGTAAGGAGAATATAATCAAATTGACTTAAGAGATAAGTCTAACACAATTAAAAGAGAAAGTGTTGTATTTTTTTCTTCCTGCGCGCATGGAAGAAAGGATAGGTGGAGCAAGAGATATAGACATTTGTTTTGTATGTGAACGTACGTGTAACACTTTTTTCTCTTTTAATTTTTCAATTTTTCTAAAAATTGTTTGTGGCTAAAATGAAAATGAGAAGTTGTACTTTTATGAAATAAGCATTGTACTTGATTTTGAAAAACTTGAGCCTATAATGTCTCTCAGACTCCAGCCCACTGCATTCATGTTTCTTTTTTTTTTTTTTGGTGTGAAATTCCAGTGTACTATATTCAATTGTAGAATAATAGTTAAAAAAAGGAATAAAATTAAGGTAAATGAGAAAATAATTAATTTGACAGAGAATTTTTTTTATGAAATTTAATTCTTTGGGCAATGGTGGATAAGAAAAAAGTTTAAATTATAAATGAAGAAAAATGAAGATCATTTCACCAAAATACTCATCTTTTTTAAGATATTCTATAAAATTAAAATTAATTCTGTTGACCCTTAATATTTTCTTGCACAAAAAGTACAATAAAAATGTTCAAGCAAATTTGTGACGATTGAAATCAAAGTTGCCCACAAATTTTTGCCACCAGGTGTGGCATTGCCAGTTAATAATTAATAATTATTAAAAAACTATTGCAATTAATTTTGGTCAACAGGCTAGGTTTTGTTTTAATATTTTTTATATTTTACTTTTCCTTTATTTTTTTTCTTTCTTTTCCATCTAAAACACAAATTCAAGGTATTTAGAGAGATATTGTCCCAAAAAAAAAATGTCAGAAATATAAGAGTGTGGTGAGAGAGTTTCGAGAGAGCTGTGCACAAAGGTCTACTTGTGTATGTCTTTTATTTAATTTTTTTTTTTATTTACAAAAAGTGTGTGGTGCTTTAGTCTTTAGCTGCCATTAGATTTTTTCAATTTATTTTGAACCCTTAGATTAAAAAAAGTTATTGTTCAAGCAATAGTAAATCTTTTGTATTATAGAATATAAATACTAGACTATTTATTGTTGACCTTAAAGTCAATTAATCTTATTTTGAGAATTACAATAAGTTAATAAAGTGTTATTTAACTCGGTTGTTCCAATGATGATAGCCATTTTAACCGATATATCTTCCGACCAAGTGTAACTTCAAACCGAAGCAAATCTCACACAAGCTTTACAAACGCCTCTACTCACAAAAAATAAACTCAAGTGATATACATGTACTATACAAAGCCAAGAAAAGATCTAGATCATCAAGCAAGTGAAGATATGCACAAGAATGATCTCTACATGTTCTACAAGTTATCAAAACCAAGAAATGATCAAAAACATCAAACAAGTAAAAATACGCACAAGAAAATCAAGCATCACGAAGACTCGAATTATCATTAAATGGAGTGAGTGCTTAGATTTTATGTAAAGATACTTTATTGATCAAATCCCTATAGCTCAAACATATTCTTACATCTTTTAAAGATTGTTCCAAACTAGCTTGAAATTGAATTTATTTGAAAAACATCATTTTACAAAAATCGAGTTTCAAATTAAATTCATATTAATTTTAAATGATCATATTTTAAGCTCTAATAAAAATAGGTATCTTAGAAATATATCTTTGAGGTTCAAAAATCATTAGAATTATATTTGGAACTAAATTGTTAAATTGCAAAAATATTTTTATTTTACATTTAAAATTCGCTCAATTTTTGCCCAGTTTTGATCTAACGGTAAGATGGAGGCCTTCCCGAACACCGATCATTTTGAAATTTTTACAGTAGTTAGACAACATCTTCCTCAAATTTTGACTAAAATTTGAGCATGATCCAACGGTCTATTTGGGAGAAATTAAGAAAACAAATTTAAATTTTTTGTCAAAACTAGCTGTTGGAATGTTTGAAAATGTGTACCTTGGAGCCAAAACCTTTCTTAATCATCCCAACGGCCATATGGTTTTGCAAGCTATAAATATGACGTCTTAGACATGTTTTAACACACCTTGAATCATTCTAATACTATATTATTCATATATTCAAATATACAAAGATTCAAGAACACATTTTGATCAATCTTTCATTTTTGAGCTATATACTTTGATCAATTCTGATATCTCTTAGTGTGAGCTTCATTTGTATTTTTTCATATACAAGAGAGATATTGTACATTGGTGTTTGTCACCAAAACTCATTTGAATCATAATTGTGAGAGGTGTATCTCATAGAATAGCAAGATGGATTTCTTGTGAGAGTATTGAGGGTGTTTCAATACTTGTAAGAGTGTGTGAGAAGAATACACTTGTAGATGTTTGATCTTCACCCGGAAGGAGATCGGTTATAGTGGAAATTCTCGGGGAACTAACCGAGCGCGGAGTAGGGGAACAAGCCGAACCGTGTGGACAAAAAATCTTCGACTTCAATCGGTTCAATCCTTCTATCTCTTGCTCTATTATATTGTGCTATTTATTCATTGTGTTTGGAATTAACTTTGTTCTTGATTGCTTGATAAATATAGACATCAAATATTTTTAAATCATTTTTAAAAATCCGACTAAGTTTTAAAAACCTTATTCACCCCCCCTCTAGGGTATTTTCCGACCTACAATTGGTATCAGAGGTTGTACTCTTATTTTGATTTTACAATCTTAGAGTTTACGATCATGTCTTTTTATCAAGGAACCGGAATTAATGAAGGTTCTTCCACCATAAGACCACCTCTATTTGATGGCAAAAATTATAGTTATTGGAAAAATCGTATGTGTACTTTTCTTCAAGCTAGTGATTTTGAACAATGAAAAGTTACACTCATTGGACCCTATGAGATTACCAAAACCGATGAAAAGGGTAAAGTCACTCCTAAATCTATTTTCGAATATAATGAGCAGGATATTAAGAAAATCCAATTTAATGCTAAAGCCTTGAATGCCCTACATTGCGCGTTAACTATAGATGAATACAACAAAATTTCTAGTTGTAAAACCGCCAATGAAAGTTGGGACAAATTAGAAGTTACCTATGAAGGAACCTCACAAGTTAAGGATGATAATATTAATATGCTCGTTCATGATTATGAACTTTTCAAAATGGAACCTAATGAATCACTTGCTTCTATGTATAGTAGATTCTCTATTATCACTAATGATTTAGATCTTCTTGGAAAGGAATATTCAAATGAAGACAAGATTCGAAAAATTCTTAGAACTCTTCCCAAGAAGTGGAGACCCAAAGTGACGGCTATTCAAGAAGCCAAGAATCTCAAGACGCTAAGCATGGATGAACTCTTGGGTTCACTTAAAACCCATGAGAAGGAATTGGAGAGAGAAGAAGAAAGTGATTCAAAAGCCAAAAAGTCACTAGTTCTCAAAGCAACTTAACTAGCAGATGATGAGGAGTTGATGGTAGGAGATGAGGATATGGCTCTTCTTTATAGAAAATTCATAAAATTTCTAGCTAAGAAGAAGAAGTTTCAAGAAAAAGGAAACAACTTTGATTCTTCATCAAGAAGGAACAATGATCGATCTATTCAACCAAGAATTGAAAACGAAGAAAAAAAGAAGTGCTTCCATTGCCATGAACCAGGGTATTTCAAAACAAATTGTCCGGTTAAAAGAAAGGAATGAAGAGATAAAAGAGACAAAGCCTTCAAACAAGAAAGACACGCCCTCAAAGGCACTTGGAGTGATTCCGAAGAAGGCGAGTCCGATGCCAACTTTAGCGACGAGGAAACGGCTAACCTTTGCCTTATGGCAAGAGACGATGAGGTGTGCTTGAAAGCCAAAGGTAGCAAAACCAAGTGGTTCTTGGATAGTGGTTGCTCAAAGCATATGACGGGAGACAAGAACAATTTCTTAAATCTTATTCCCAAACAAAGAGGCAACGTCACATTTGGAGACAACGCCAAAGGCAAAATCATTAGTATAGGTAAGGTTGGTAATAAGTATTCTTATATTGATAATATTTTACTTGTTGACGGTTTAAAACATAACTTGCTCAGTATTAGTCAATTGTGTGATAAAGGTTATGAAGTTATTTTTAAATCCGAATGTTGCATTGTTAAAAATATTAGTGATAATTCTATCTTGTTTGCTGCTTATAGATCAAATAACGTATATACTCTTGAACTTGATGATTTATCTCAACAAGATGTTAAATGTTTATCTGTGTTAAATGATGCTTCTTGGTTATGGCATAGAAGATTAGGTCATGCTAATATGGATTTAATTAATAAATTATTTAAAAAGAAATTAGTTAAAGGATTGCCTAAAACTAAATTTGCTAAAGATAGAATTTGTGATGCATGTCAACTTGGTAAACAACACAAGTCTTCCTTTAAAACTAAGAAAGATATTACTACTACTAGACCACTTGATATGTTACATTTAGATTTATTTGGACCTAATTCGGTTGCTAGTTTAGGTGGTAAATTGTATGCCTTTGTGATTGTTGATGATTTTTCTAGATTTACTTGGGTATTCTTTCTTGCACATAAAAGTGAAACACCTCATGTATTTGCTAAATTCTGTAGAAAAGTTCAAAATGAAAAGGGTGCTTTTATTATACATGTTAGAAGTGATAGAGGTAGAGAATTTGATAATATTGATATTGAGAATTTTTGTGATGAGCATGGTATTAATCATAACTTTTCGGCACCTAGAACTCCTCAACAAAATGGTGTGGTTGAAAGAAAAAATAGATCTCTTCAAGAGATGTCTAGAACCATGTTACATGAACATTTTTTACCGGAATATTTCTGGGCGGAAGCCGTTAATACCGCATGCTATGTAACTAATCGTGTTATTATTCGTAAAAAGTTAGATAAGACACCTTATGAATTATGGAATGACAAGAAACCTAATATTGCATATTTTAAGGTTTTTGGTTGTAAATGTTTTATTTTAAATGATCGTGATCATTTAGGAAAATTTGATGCTAAATTCGACGAAGGAATATTTCTTGGATATGCTACTAATAGTAAAGCTTATCGTGTTTATAATAAGAAAAATTTAGTTGTTCAAGAATCTATGCATGTTGTTTTTGATGAATCTAATCTTTTTACACCCATAGTGCATTCCGATGATGATGTTGAAATTATCCAAAAAGTTTCGGATATACAAATTAATGATACATCTAAGGAAGAACCATCGAGTCCTCAAACTTCTTCTAAGGAGATAGAAAGTAAGGCCGAGCAAAACTCGAATGATTTACCTAAGAGTTGGAAATTTGTGTCCAACCACCTTATTGATCAAATTATTGGAGAGCCATCTAGTAAGGTCATGACTAGATCATCCTTAAGAAATGTTTGCAATAATGTGACATTTGTTTCTCAATATGAGCCCAAAAATATAAATGAAGCCGAACAAGATGAATCTTGAATGATGGCTATGCAAGAAGAGCTCAATCAATTTGAGAGAAACAAAGTGTGGACACTTGTTTCCAAACCAAATGATCATACTATTATAGGCACTAAATGGGTATTTCGAAATAAAAAGGATGAAAATTGTGTTATTGTTAGAAATAAAGCTAGACTTATTGCCCAATGATACAATCAAAAGGAAGGCATTGATTATTAAGAAACATATGCACCCATAGCTCGTTTAGAAGCAATTCGCATGCTACTTGCTTATTCATGTTTTAAGAATTTTAAATTATATCAAATGGATGTGAAAAGTGCTTTCTTGAATGGCTTTATTGAAGAGGAAGTTTATGTGAAACAACCTCCCGGTTTTGAAAATCATATTTATCCGGATTATGTATTTAAATTATCTAAAGTATTGTATGGTTTAAAACAAGCACCTAGAGCATGGTATGATAGATTAAGTTCATTTTTAATTAACAATGATTTTGTTAGAGGTAAAATTGATACTACCTTATTTATCAAAAATCATAACAATGACATGCTACTTGTACAAATCTATGTTGATGATATTATATTTGGTTCTACTAATGACAATCTTTGCAAAGAATTTTCTACTTGTATGCAAAAGAAATTTGAAATGAGCATGATGGGAGAAATGAACTACTTCTTTGGATTACAAGTGAAACAATGCAAAGAATACATTGAAACTTGACAAAGACGAGAAAGGTAAAAGTGTGGACATCAAGAAATATCGAAGTATGATCGGTAGCTTATTGTATTTGACGGCCTCTAGGCCGGATATTATGTTTAGTGTATGTCTTTGTGCACGATTCAAAGCGAATCCTAAAGAATCACATTTACTTGCCGTAAAACGAATTTTTCGTTATCTTTCCGGTACTAGTTCATTGGATTTGTGGTATCCAAGAGAGAACACATTTGACCTAATAAGTTATTCCGATGCGGATTTTGCGGGTTGCAAAATCGATAGGAAAAGCACTAGTGGCACATGTCATTTTCTAGGACACGCACTAGTATCTTGGTCAAGTAATAAACAAAATTCGGTGGCCCTTTCAACGGCTGATGCGGAATACGTGGCGGTCGGAAGTTGTTGTGCACAAACTTTATATATTAAACAACAACTAGAAGACTTTGGAATTCGTCTTAGCCACATTCTCATTAAATGTGACAACACAAGTACCATAAGTTTGACCAAGAACCCCATACAACACTCACGTACTAAGCACATTGAGATAAGATATCATTTTATTCGTGATCATGTGCAAAAAGGTGATGTTGGTATTGAATTCATTGGCACCGAATCGCAATTTGCGGATATATTCACTAAACCGCTTTCTGAAGATCGTTTTTGTACTATTCGATGTGAACTTGGTATGACTAGAGCTTGTGATATCTAGTTTATTCCAAAAAAAATAATAAAAAAATAAAATAAAAGAGATTGATAATGCTTAATTTTGAGCATACATTATTTAATTATGCTTAATTTTCTTTTATTTTTATTTCATATAAAATTAGCTTGCATTAATGTACACATTATTATGAGTATTAACAAGTATTTTTGCAGCTTTAGATTGATAATTACCGATTCTCTCCTTTTTGATGAAGAAAAAGGGGGAGAAAGTATGTGTGTTATGTGTGTGTGTCATGAGTAATAATGGTACACACTCGTTTATTTTATCGTTTATTTTATTACGCCTTGCTAGATCAAAAACTACTAGTTTGTCTATTTGTTTAAGTACTTTTCGAACTTAAGCTTTCGGTTAAGTTGTTTGAACTTATCTTATCTATGCAAGTATTTTTTATTTTAATAATTGCTTGTATATTTTTATCTATGCACCTATTTAGGGGGAGCATATTATTCATATGCTTAAAATTATTATCTTTTTATAAACACAATTAACTCTATTGTCATCATCAAAAAGGGGGAGATTGTTAACCTTAAAGTCAATTAATCTTATTTTAATAATTACAATAAGTTAATAAAGTGTTATTTAACTCGGTTGTTCCAATGATGATAGCCATTTTAATCGATATATCTTCCGACCAAGTGTAACTTCAAACCGAAGCAAATCTCACACAAGCTTTACAAACGCCTCTACTCACAAAAAATGAACTCAAGTGATATACATGTACTATACAAGGCCAAGAAAAGATCTAGATCATCAAGCAAGTGAAGATATGCACAAGAATGATCTCTACATATTCTACAAGTTATCAAAACCAAGAAAGGATCAAGAACATCAAACAAGTAAAAATACGCACAAGAAAATCAAGCATCACGAAGACTCGAATTATCATTAAATGGAGTGAGTGCTTAGATTTTATGTAAAGATACTTTATTGATCAAATCCCTATAGCTCAAACATATTCTTACATCTTTTAAAGATTGTTCCAAACTAGCTTGAAATTGAATTTATTTGAAAAACATCATTTTACAAAAATCGAGTTTCAAATTAAATTCATATTAATTTTAAATGATCATATTTTAAGCTCTAATAAAAATAGGTATCTTAGAAATATATCTTTGAGGTTCAAAAATCATTAGAATTATATTTGGAACTAAATTGTTAAATTGCAAAAATATTTTTATTTTACATTTAAAATTCGCTCAATTTTTGCCCAGTTTTGATCTAACGGTAAGATGGAGGCCTTCCCGAACACCGATCATTTTGAAATTTTTACAGTAGTTAGACAACATCTTCCTCAAATTTTGACTAAAATTTGAGCATGATCCAACGGTCTATTTGGGAGAAATTAAGAAAACAAATTTAAATTTTTTGTCAAAACTAGCTGTTGGAATGTTTGAAAATGTGTACCTTGGAGCAAAAACCTTTCTTAATCATCCCCAACGGCCATATGGTTTTGCAAGCTATAAATATGACGTCTTAGACATGTTTTAACACACCTTGAATCATTCTAATACTATATTATTCATATATTCAAATATACAAAGATTCAAGAACACATTTTGATCAATCTTTCATTTTTGAGCTATATACTTTGATCAATTCTGATATCTCTTAGTGTGAGCTTCATTTGTATTTTTTCATATACAAGAGAGATATTGTACATTGGTGTTTGTCACCAAAACTCATTTGAATCATAATTGTGAGAGGTGTATCTCATAGAATAGCAAGATGGATTTCTTGTGAGAGTATTGAGGGTGTTTCAATACTTGTAAGAGTGTGTGAGAAGAATACACTTGTAGAGGTTTGATCTTCACCCGGAAGGAGATCGGTTATAGTGGAAATTCTCGGGGAACTAACCGAGCGCGGAGTAGGGGAACAAGCCGAACCGTGTGGACAAAAAATCTTCGACTTCAATCGGTTCAATCTTTCTATCTCTTGCTCTATTATATTGTGCTATTTATTCATTGTGTTTGGAATTAACTTTGTTCTTGATTGCTTGATAAATATAGACATCAAATATTTTTAAATCATTTTTAAAAATCCGATTAAGTTTTAAATACCCTATTCACCCCCCCTCTAGGGTATTTTCCGACCTACAATTATAAATGTGATTTGTGGAATACTCAGATATATTTAATACAAATTATAATATAAAACAAAGATGTTAAGTGTTTTAGTGTCTAAATAACAAATTATTTTGTCAAATATAAGCAAATTTTTTAATGAAAAAAGAGACCGCAGAGGTAAAAATAAAATTACAAAAATTTGACATAGCTTTAAGTAGTTGAATTAACGCTTGTCTTATAGTACAAAATATATGATATTTTAATTTTTTTAATGACTTTTTATTTATATCTCTTTCTGGCTTGGATGACTAACCCGCTACGTGCCAATTCAACGATTGTTGTTACTAACTCCAACAACCTAAATGATCAAAATAAAAATAAACACAATAAGTATGTTATTAATTTTACCAAAATAAAATAAAATATAATGCTCAAAATATAAAACGAAAGAAAACATATATATTACTATATTATATCCACACACGATGAATGTGCTACTAAGAATAATTTAATTGACAGCGCTTTCGAATAATTTTAACAAATTATGTATTCAAAACCCATTTATTAATAAAATGCACATAATATTTTTTTCGAAGTTACGTAAAGTTAAATTTATACTTCTTATTTTCTAAAAATTACTATGTATTTGTATTTATTTGACGTTGTTTTAAAGTTTTATGAATGAAATATAAGAATATACTTGTTAAAAAATATAAACTTATCATACAACGCAAATTTGCATTAAATTTTTTTAATTGCAAAGTTAACTTTGCACTCGGTCAAAACCCTTATTTTAAAATATAATTGATAAACGGGCCATTATTTTAAAATGATAATAATATCTAAACCCTTATTTTTAAAAGATATTATTCATTGGATTTTTGCAAAAAAAAATTTATTGCACAAGGTTACTTCATTTATAGCATTTTTTAATCAAAAAAAAGATCACCAAAATAAAATAAATAATTTAAAAACCTAATACAATTTTATTACAATTAAAATTAATCTTAACTTTATATAATAATATACATATGTTTTTGTAATTAACTCGAAATTTAAAGACGGGAGATATAAAATAAATAGAAATTTAGTTCAGGTCGTACAAGTAAAAAAACTGAATCTGAGTTTCTCGATCGAAGCTGCGGATTTCCCACAAAATCCCCTCTGCAAAAAAATAAAATAAAAATTATTAACAATAAATTGTCATCTTTATGCTCTCTGTCTTATTGGGAATACCTAAATCTAACCATCCTCCGCCCCATTCTTGCTCTCTCTTTCGTCTTCTCCTTACTCATCCTCGGTACTTTTCTTTATCTCTCTCACTATATATATATATTTAGGTTATCTTGATTTTTAACGTATCTTCTGATTCGAGGGTTTGATTTGTCGATTTGTAGGTTGGTATAAATATGTTTCTCTGTATACTCATGCCAAATACACTGTCGACTACTCAAAAAGCATATCTCAGCAACCTGATTCTTTACACCTTATATATATATATATATATATTCAATATTCAATAATAATGGCACCTTATTATGTAGACTAGGTCGTAATCCGTACAAAATGCACTGTCAACTATTTAAAAAACATCTTAAAACCTACACAATTCTTTATTCTGTATACATTTTTTAAGGTTTAGAAACCATTGTTCATTGTTATATATATATCTATCTAAATATGCTCTAATTCTAGGGTTTGATGTGTTGATTTGTTGGTTGGTATATTTGTGTTTCTCTCTATACACGCATACTAAGGGAGGATGGCTCTTGAATTTTAATTTTAAAAAATATAAGTAAAATAAAAGATTGGATGGTTGAGATTGCAAGCTGCCCTTTTAAGGGTGAATAGTGCCTATACATGTTACAACTAATCTATATAATGTAATTAGGGGTATTGCTTTTTGAATCCTAGAAATGTATAAGGTATAAGGGATTGTGTGGTTAAGATTGCAAGATGCTTTTTCAATGGTAGTTATTGTCTTTGGCACGGGTTACGACTAGTAATCATATATATATATAGGTTATCTCAATTGTTGAAATTGCTTCTAATTCTAGCGCTTGATTTGTAGGTTGGTATTTGGCATGGAAGTTAGTATTGGTTCATGTTCCTCTAGTACAAGAGATCTTCGGTCTCTGCAAAAAACCAGTTAAACCTAAACCCCCAACTCATCGGCGGCTCACTCAATTTTACAATAGTATCAATGCTCACAATTCAACTTCCACGTGGTAATATTTTGTTTATTTCCATTTTTGCTTTTCGATTGTTGGGTTTGCAATTCTCTATTGAACACTTTGTGCAACTGCAAGTGATAATTGTATAATTTTTCCGTAATTTTCTCTACAAGTTTTAACGCTGTACAATATCGAGATGTGTGTTTTACATCATTGGAAGTTTGTTTGAACAGAATGTATTTTCACATAAACTAAGTGATGCGTCAGGGATGTTTTTAGGGGAAAATAGTGTGGAAAAATAGGAGTTATATATCAAATTAGGAGGTAAATTGCATTAATTATTAATGTTTGTTTGTTTTTTTTTTTTTTTGAGGTGTTAAGAGTTTGGGCAAAGGGAGTATATTTATATTTGTCATGGACTCAGCTCCAATAAATACTTTGAAATCCCATATGGCATAAATGCATCTTGTCTACTTAATATGTTTCATATTTGACATGGACAATGCTTTGTCTTAAGCTATTGTGGAATGCTATTTGCTAAGCTAAGGTTGCATGCACGCTGCCAGAAGTAGAAAACCCATTTCTAACACTCGGGAGACACAACTGGGACACTTACTCTACACTCCATTTGGGCTCTTGGACTTGTTTGGAGATTTCAAGTAGTCAGACTATGAGGGGCACGTGGACATGATAGGGCAATAACCAAAGTTGGGCAAGGTGTTCTTAGAGGAATATGACAATCCAATTGAAGCGCATGCCTTTTATAATTTAGTTGACAGTATTGATCTAATCCTTTTAATATGGATTTATTACTTGACTTGTAGTGTACATGCTTTTATTGTAACATGTCAGCTTTAGGATGTAATGCAACCTAATATGAGTGTGTGAATCAAAGTGTGTATGCTTTGATCAGACCCACGAACACTCTAATAGCTGTATCCGGTAATGCCAATACATAGTGGACGAAAAGCGGAGAAAACATAAAAAAATCGCTGCAGAGCCATCTTTGTGTCTGTTCATGAGCAAACACCATTGAGTAGCAACGATTTAGTACCGTTGCATCGTACCTTATAAGTATCATTTTTTTTTTTTGGCATAAGAAACAAACTGATATATTAATATAATAGACAAAATATGAGGTAAGGGGACAAGAACCCCCCACCAAAGCAATACCAAAAAAGAAACCCCTTAAACCAGATACATCAACAGAACATCACATAAAGAAAGAACCTATAAAAATACAGATCCTCAACATTACACAACCTCCAAGATCATTTTTTGGACTGCTACACTTTAAGCACAAATTTGAGCCGAAATATATAATAAAAGATCCTCCCAGGTTCTGAAATTCTTTGACAGTGACGCACACAATGATAAGTTGTATATGACCCTCTAAAGAATGCTCTCCTTATTTAATTCTTCTCTCTAAAAATTCCGTCATTACACTCTTTCTAAATACACCATGCTGCTGCCATAAAACTGCATCTCCATGTCACTTTCAATCTTCTCTCATTGCCAAAGAGAAACCATTAAATCTCTGTAAACTTCTTCCAATCTTTTGGAACTGCGGCCGAACTTTAAAGAGGAAAATTGTGCCAAATAAAAGAAGCGAATCGTCAATGAAGAAACAAATGGTCTAATCTCTAAAGTGGCAATAAAATTTCTGTTTCTTATCAAAAAAAAATTTTGAAGAAACAAATGGTCAATGTTCTCCCCGGCAGATTTGCAAAGCACACGCCAACTATGTGATAAACACATCAATAGCCTCCTTTTTGAAGTAGATCACACGTGTTCAACTAACTCGTAAAAGCCACCAAACAAGGAGTTGTACTTTTGATGGAACACCAACCTTCCAAATGAAATTCCAATTAATCAATATGGCTTTGACTGCAAGGTCCAGATTATGCTCCCCAGGGGTAGTCTATCTAATGATTAACAGCTAGGATCGTCCAGTTGGGTTTTGATGGCTAAGATTGCACAATGATGACCTCCAATTTGGTTGCTTTGACAAAAAGAAAGGCTCTTATGCTCCTCGCGAAAATGCGTACATGCGAAATGCGCCATCAGAGCATCCTAAGTTGCCCTTTCTCATATGTGCGCCACGTGTCACGATTCAGTGCTTTGCATCAACATCAAGCACCATAACATAGCCTCTTTGACTATAAGAGAAATACTCTCTCTACCCCTAATTAGGAGTCTGTGTTTGACTTTGAGCCTTCTTAAGAATGCACTAATTTCATCACAATAAATGGTTTAAAACGTAGCTTTCCTAATGCAACTTTTGGTACATTGATTAAGTTTTGAAAACGAAAGTGGACTCTTAATTTGGGACAGAAAGAGTAGTCTATTTTGTCTTTTAGTTATGTACAGTCTTGTTTGTGTAAAGTTTCTATGTTGGACATAAGAAACTACATACTTTTCTAGTTATACTACACCCATTTTCTTATTGATTCCCTCTCTACAAGATGACCTAAGAATGAAACAATAAATATTTTGAAAATCTCGACACATGCTCCAAAGCCGCCCCTGTCTCTTCCTGCTCATACAGGGAAATGTAATTCAGACATCTAGAGGTTGCAAGCCTCGTGTTTATTTGTTACTTTGAATTTGGTTGTATGCAATGTAATGGTGGAAGCACATAAAAGACAAAAGAAATAATGGGAGGCCTGGGATCGGTAATTCAAGAGAACTGGCCTTGACATAAGCCTTAGGATCAGGCGTGCAGAGCCATACCCAATGCGTTAATTTTTTTTTGATGACCATGGGTATCAGGGCCCACCCTCACTAATCCCATGAGGCCTTGGTTGCTCGACCGGGAGACGCCCCCAGTGGCCAGCGGGGAATCGAACCTGAGACCGTGCACCTACTCACATAGTCCCAAGTTCACCCTTACCGTTGTGGCAACCCCTCGGGTTCATACACAATGCGTTATTTATATTCAATATTTCCTCAATTCACTTCTCATTACGCCAAAGACTGAAACTCTCTCCTCATTATCTTCCTCCTGAAATAACTTATTTTTTGAGTTTATGAATGGATGATGTACCATGTCTTTTGGTTATCTTCAAGACTGGTAGTGAAAGTTGTTTATATGTATACAACCAGCCTCTAAAGAGGGACTGTCTCTTTAACAAATGGACATCCCAAGGTTTAAATGTACAATTTTTTTTTTGTTGAGATTATGTATATGATGAGTAGATCACATCTACCAAATTTCATTAAAAAATTCAATATAGAACTAGGTGTGATAACAACTTTTTATATATATGTGCATTTTTGTTTGTTGAAATTTTTGACGGTCATCTCATCCACTTCTAGATTATATTGATGAAATTTTGTGGAGATGATCCATTCATATATGAATCATTTCTGCAAAAATGCTAATTTTCATAAAGAATTTGCATCCATTTACCCTTACAAATGGACATCCTTTTTTTTTTGTTAAAGTAGGAGAATCCCTCTTTAGAGCTGGGAGATATATATATATATGTATGATATTAAAATTAATCATGAGTCTTTAGACAAAAGAATTTAGGTGGGGCATCCTTCGGGTGAGTTTTCTTGCAAATCGTTCTTCGAAATTCTTTTATGCTCTTCTTTGAGTCCTCTTTTCCTTCAATTCAGCGTGATTTGGAAGGGTGGAATCTCTACCAAAATAAAAGTGTTTGCATGGTTGGCCTCTTTTGGGGAAAGTGAGCATGTGTGACAAGATTCAAGTGAGAAGGCCATTTATGTCTCTTTCCCCCTCGTGGTGTGTATTGTGTAGGAGGAATAGTGAAAGCATCAACCATATTTTGCTCCATTATGAGTTTGTCATGCATGTGTGGTCAAAAACAATTAAGATGTTTGGCTTGGAGGGAGCTTTTCCTAAGAGATAGAGTGAGTTCTTGATTATCAAATGGCATTTCAGGTAGAATAGTAAGAGGGTTAAGCAGTTATGGAGGTTTTCTATGATGGCAATAGCGTGGTTGATTTGGTCTGAATGTAACCGAAAGGTGTTTGAAGATAGAAGCAATGATCCGATTGACATTTGGGAGTTTTCTTGTTTTTTGATTGGGCTGTGGGCAAAAGCTTTAGGGATTTTTGATGCAACTGTTCGTCTTTTGTTTTCTTTGGATAGTGTTAATGTTGTAGGGCGTTGAGTGTTTTTGGTCAGTTCTACTTCTTGAGTGTTAAGGGGGAAACAAATGCAAGCAAGAGGATTCGAACCCAGCACCTTGCGAAATCTGAGCTTTGATACCACATTAAGATGTAGGTAACGTCTACCCCAAAAGCTTAAGCTTTTCGGTAGAGGGCCAAGAATGTATATCACGCTCTTCAACAAAACTGGAGTTGCTATATTCTAAGGGAGTGACCAGTTCATTGAGGGGTACAAAACTAAGCAAGGGTGCACGAGCTCAGCAATGATCAAAATATGGAGAATTGAGGTTCCAATGAGGTCAAGGTTGAGAGAACCACAACATGCATTAGTGCAAGTTTTGTAAAGTTATAACTTAGAAAGGCTTCGGAACAACCAATGATATCTGGTCCATCGTATCAATTACTTTCGTTTGATTTTTCTTTTTTAGTAGCTGAAAGAAAAATAGCCAAAACTAAACTCTTAAGTGGTCTCAATTTGTAACCATTGCCATTCCTACCTATGTGAATTGGCCAGGCCTTATCTTATTTTATGTGTTGAAAGCGAACATTGGTCATGCAGTATATTCCTAATATAAGTTTGTTTAAGGATATATAATTTGAGTAAAAAATGCTTCCCCACTGATAATGATATAAATTTGACGGTGCTCTGCTTAATAGGGTGATCTTGGATCTATCTTCTGCTTTCATTAGAGCTTGTTGTTTGTATACAGTATACACATATATGTATCATTTATGTATATAATGGAATGTATTCTGTGAGTACGCATGTATGCATTATATAGTGTACTGTTAACGCTTTGTAGGATATGTAATGGTTTGTAGAACATCAGCACTGATGATTTTCTTTGACACTACAGATGAAAACACTGTGGATTATAGTGACGGAAATTTCTAAAAGTAGGGTCTTCTTTGGAAGGGTGAAAACTGAATCCAAAGAAAGAATCTCCTTTGTCAAGTTAAAGAAGGTTTGCATATAAGTTTTTTAATTAAGAAGGCCCTTAATGTTGTATTTTGAATCTAGTAAATTATAGAGGAAAAAATGAAGTAAAAAGAAGGAAGTCAATTACACCTTTTAGGGTATGTTTGATAAAAAAAAAAAGTGGAAAATGATTGGAAAAACTATTTAAGTTTATGAGAAGTTGGAGAAAGAGACGAAGGATGTTTCGTTGTTTTCATGGAAAGATTTTCTTACCCATTGCCCAGAGAATTGAATTCTATGGAAAATTTGGAAAAGTAATAGAACATCTCACCAAATCACTCGTTATCTTTTTCCAACCTCTCATTAAAATGAGTAATGTTTTCAATCATTTTCCAACTTTTCATTGAATGCACTCTTAATACTTTTCTTCCCCTCAGTGCTTTCCTCTTTTCATTCCGAGATCAAATAAGGGTAAGAAATTATTTGGTTAAAGTTCTTTGTGTAACATATGTACTTGGATTTGATTTTTGGTCTCGGTTCTGTAAATGGTTTTTATTTGATTTATGTATATAACTCGAAAACAAATACAATGTTTACTTAATGGTAATTATTTGCCCTATCAAGAAATTAGGCTTGAAGTCCTTGTTATTGTATCTTTTTGTACCCCATAAATTCATACTCACAAATCACAATGATGCATTCATAGTGTACTTGATAAACGCCTAATATTGTCATGCATAAGCTCTCTCTCAGAGTCGCTTGACGCGTTTATTGCATTAATTCTGCCTAATTATCCGCTTATCTTGAGATTAGTGTCTTAGCGAGTTTTGTATCTAATATTGTCCCGCTAGGTGTGCTTTTGTTGTGTTTCTGTGTGTTTATAGGCATAGGATGCAGTGGCCTTCGAGGAATTGATCAACTACTAGCCAAAAGCTACAAAAGTGCTGATTTAGAGAATTTCCAGAAGCATGATCGATCATGGAATCCCATGATCGATCATGGTGCAAATAATCTTCAGGCAGAAGACCCCATGATCGATCATGGGTTGGCCATGATCGATCATGGCCCTGGAAACTTGGCCATTTCACACCCAAAATGGGCTATTTTAGTGGTTCAAGCTATTTTAGATATTTAGCTAGATATTTTGCTACCTTTTAATATATATTATTTCTTTTACCTTAAGAGATAAAATTATCTAGTTTTTACACACTAAGAGTTCTAGAGAGAGGGGAGAGCTCACTTGTTGATTGTTCTTCATTTCTCCATTGTAAGTGCTTAATTTGTAAGAATGATTTCTTCTTCTATGATATTTGTTCTTGCATCTATTATGGAGTAGTCTATTTCTAAGGTTACGGAGGTTGATTGTGATATGATTTTTGGTGATTAATGGCTCAATCCATATCTAAAGTTTGATAAATATTTGTGAATCTTCTTTTTCTTCATCATATCTTCCATTATTTCAAGCTTTCTAGGTATTTTCATATTAAGTTAAGACTTTATATGCCTTGTATATTTAGTTCTTGGTTGTTAATGAGCATACAACATATTTCTATGGTTCTAGAAAGCTTGTAGTCCCTTTCCCCCATCCATGGAGTTTTTCCCTCTTCATAGAAATTATGAATAGTTCTTAAAACTCCATAGATGGATTTTAAATTTGTTTAGCTTATCTTTGATTCATTTATTGATATATTGAGTGCTTCTTACACTTTATGTGATACTTAGACTCTTTATGTTCTACCATATGTGATAAACGATGAGTTGACTAATTTATCCCATAAACTTTATTCCGTTTCATTGTTAGGATTCACTTTATAATTTTCATTCTTTAAATCATGAGATTACTACACTTGCTTTATGTTAAATCGTTTAATGATGAGTTTGTCATATCTATCTCGGATTAGCCTCATCGGGAATGGGTTGCCTTGCTTCACACCCGTAGCTAAGAGGTAGGAATGATAACCCCGTCTTTGGTGGAATGTCGTTTGTCTCTTTCTCGATATAGCTTCAACTCGGGAATGAGTCGCCTAGCGTCGCACCCTTTGCTATTGAGAGATACACCAACATTCCCCATATTTTGAGAAATCTTGTGTTATAATCTTTGTATGAGCTAGTGATCACCGTTTCTTAAATCGTCGCTAACCTCCAACTACCTTAGTGCTTTCTTATTAAATTTCACAACCATTTTACATTTACGTTGTTCGATAACCATTTCATCTTACAAGAATCAGAAAACACTTTAATCCGTAATCCATTCCATTCCTTTTCACTTATCCCTGTGGTTCAACACTCGGACTTCCGAGACTATATTACTACTTGACGAGCCTGCACTTGGGCTTTAACACAACACACTATATCGGTTGCGCCAAGTTTTTGGCGCCGTTGCCGGGGACTAAGGCAAAAGGCGAATTTCGGGTTTTGTACAAAAACCATTCTGTAAGTATTTCTCTCCATTTAATTAATTTATTTTTCTCCCTTATTTTTGTTTGATTTTGTAGAATTCCCGAGGAGCGATTCGAATCGTTGTCCAAGCCCATGCAAGGGCGACTGTTTGTTGACATTCGAATTAGCCCTCCCACATCTCCAAGAATGGCAAACCAAGGTAGAAACGAGGATCTCGAGAGCGATAATGAAGGGGAAGGGGCCAACAATGTTCCTCCTGTTAGGACCATGAGAGACTACCTTCAACCGCCTCGGGCAACTTCAAACTCATGCATCGTGCTTCCTGCTGGCCAAGCCGGAGCGTTCTCTTTCAAACCTGGTATGCTTCAACATATCCCTTCTTTTCATGGTATGGAGTCGGAAAACCCATACTTGCATTTGAAAGACTTTGAAGAAGTCTGCTCCACATTTCGTGAGGCAAATGTTAACGAGGATGTCATGCGTTTAAAACTCTTTCCTTTCTCCCTAAAAGACAAAGGAAAAATTTGGTTAAATGCTCAAAGACCGCAATCAATTCGGTCTTGGCAAGAGCTTCAAGCGGAATTTCTAAAAAAATTCTTCCCCGTTCATAGAACCAATGCTTTAAGAAGGGCGATATCAAATTTTTCACCAAAAGAACATGAAAGCTTTTATAAATGTTGGGATAGATACAAGGACCTTCTAAACGCATGCCCTCACCATGGTCACGAAACGTGGAGCCTTGTTAGTTTTTTCTATGAATCTCTCACCCCTGAGATGCGTACGTTTGTTGAGACCATGTGTAATGGTCAATTCTTGAGTAAGAATCCCGAGGAGGCTTTATTGTATTTTGATGAATTAGCGGAAGGTGCTCAAAATTGGAACACCTATTCCGAGGAACCCAAAGCCAAAACTCTAGGAAGGGGTGGGTTGTACCAAGTGTCCAATGAGGATGACATGGGGGCAAGGTTATTTCAATTGTCTAAGAAGGTAGAGGCAATGGAAGCAAGTAAGCTTAAGGAGGTCAATGTAGTATCCTCGAGTCAGTTGTGTGTCATTTGCGAAAATTCAGGACACACTACCGAGAATTGTCCTACCATTCCCGCTTTTCGGGAAGTCCTCAAAGATCCCGCCCAAGTCAATGTTTTGCACCAGTACAACCAAAATCGTAACCAAAATGATCCTTACTCTCAAAGGTACAATGAGGGATGGAAGAATCACCCCAATTTCAGTTGGGGAGGAAATCAAAGTTAGAACCACAACCAATATCATCAGAACCAAAGGCAACAACAACCTCAAAACTCTTTTGTTCCACCTCAAAATCAAAACCCCAACCAAAACTTGGAAGCTTTGTTAAGGTCATTTGTGGACAAAACGGATCGTGATGTAGGTGAGTTAAAAACTCAAATGTCTAAACTCACAACCGCCCTAGCTACTCAAGAGAAGGGAAAATTCCCCTCTCAACCTTTAGTTAATCCTAGAGGGCAAGTTCAAGTCATAGAGGGAGGAGAGTCTAGCACCAAGATAGAAGAACTCAAGTCCATCACGATCCTGAGAAGTGGGAAGGAGGTAGACAAGACTATTGTTCCTAAAACCCCCAAGGTGGCGGACATAGTTAAATCTACTATTGTTGAGGAGTCGGAGGTTGAAAAAGTTGTGAGTGAAGAAAAGAAGATAGAGGAAGAAAGACAAGGGAAGGAGGATCTTGAAAAGATCAAAAATGGGATCAAAGTCCCATTTCCGGAGAGATTAAACCAACCATCCAAATCTAACACAGAGATCTTGGATGTCTTTAGGCAAGTGAAAATCAACATTCCATTGCTTGACGCGGTCAAGCAAATACCTTCGTACGCTAAGTTCCTCAAGGACTTATGTACTACCAAACGAAGGTTGAATGTCAAGAAAAAGGCCTTTATGGCGGAGCAAGTGAGCTCCCTCATGCAAGGCACGAGAGCCCCCAAGTTCAAAGACCCCGGTTGTCCCACAATTTCGTGTATCATAGGAAATTGTAGGATCAAGAATGCATTGTTAGATTTGGGAGCAAGTGTGAATGTGCTCCCATACTCGGTATATCAACAATTGGGGTTGGGTGAGTTGAAACCCACGAGGGTTACTATTCAATTAGCGGATCGATCCGTTAAGATCCCAAGAGGGGTAGTCGAGGATGTGCTTGTCCAAGTCGACAAGTTTTATTTTCCGGTTGATTTCATCATCCTCGACATGCAACCTGTGTCAAATCCCACCAATGAGATTCCGGTCATTCTCGGACGACCATTTCTTGCTACTTCTAATGCCATAATAAATTGCAAGAATGGAATCGTGAAGTTAACATTTGGCAACATGACTCTAGAGCTAAACGTGTTCTCTTTGAGCAATCAAAGAGATGACGATGATAATGAGGAAAATGAACACGTGAACATGATAGAGTCATGTATCCAAGACCACTTTGTGGCAAATTTTGAATCGGAGTCAACGGAAGGTTATCTAACCACTTCCGATGAACCCAAGGATTTTATGCAAGTGTTTTCTTTGTCTGACAAACAGGTTGAATCTTCGGAGAGAGAGGAAAACACATCGTCGTCCACCAAAACGCACGAAGGAAAGATGGACCTTAAGCTATTGCCGAGCAACTTGAAGTATGCCTTTTTGGGAGCTTCAGACACTTACCTTGTCATCATCTCGTCCGAACTTTCGGATGACCAAGAGGTAAGGTTAGTCCATTTGCTTGGTAAATACAAAAAAGCTTTTGGTTGGACTCTGGCCGACCTTCAAGGCATAAGCCCTTTGATTTGTACACATAAAATTCACTTGGAGGATGGGGCAAAAACATCGAGACAATTTCAACGCCGGTTGAATCCTAACATGCAAGAAGTGGTTAGGAACGAGGTGTTGAAATTGTTGGATGCAAAGATCATCTATCCAATCTCGGATAGTAAATGGGTTAGTCCAACTCAAGTGGTACCGAAAAAATCAGGTCTTACGGTAGTCAAGAACGAATCAAACGAGTTGATTCCGCAAAGAGTCACCACCGGGTGGCGAATGTGCATTGACTACCGTAAACTCAATGAGGCAACTCGTAAAGATCATTTCCCACTACCCTTTTTGGATCAAACTCTAGAAAGAGTAGCGGGCCATGAATATTACTCTTTCCTCGATGGTTTTTCCGGGTACAATCAAATTGAGATTGACCTAGATGATCAAGAAAAGACCACCTTTACATGTCCCTTTGGTACCTTCGCTTATCGAAGAATGCCCTTTGGTCTATGTAATGCACCGGCCACTTTCCAACGGTGTATGCTGAGTATTTTTAGTGATATGGCGGAAAGGACTTTGGAAGTTTTCATGGATGACTTTACCGTCTATGGTAAGTCATTCGACAATTGCTTAGCTAACTTGGAACAGGTCCTGGAAAGATGCGTGGAAAAGCAATTGATATTGAATTGGGAGAAGTGCCATTTTATGGTCACCAAGGGAATCGTATTGGGGCACATCATTTCATCGGAAGGAATTGAAGTAGACAAAGCAAAGATCGAACTGATTTCTAAACTTCCTACACCCAAGAATGTAAAAGATGTCCGATCATTTCTGGGACATGCCGGGTTTTATAGGAGGTTCATCAAGAACTTCAGTTCCATCTCCAAGCCAATGTGTAATTTACTCCTCAAAGATGCACCATTTGAATGGGATGCCAAGTGCGAAGAAGCTTTTGTCTCTCTAAAGCATATGCTCACCACTGCGCCGATTATGCAGACACCGGATTGGAGCTTGCCTTTCGAGCTCATGTGTGATGCGAGCGATTATGCAGTTGGAGCGGTTCTTGGTCAACGGAAAGACAAGAAACCGGGTGTAATTTACTATGCAAGTAGGACTTTGAATGATGCGCAAATGAATTACACCACGACAGAGAAAGAGCTCCTGGCAATTGTCTTCGCCTTGGACAAGTTTCGATCCTACTTGATAGGATCGCCCATCGTTGTCTTCACGGATCACGCGGCATTGAAGTACCTGTTCACAAAGAAGGATGCCAAGCCGCGACTTCTTAGATGGATACTCTTGTTGCAAGAATTTCATTTAAGCATCAAGGACAAAAAGGGAGTCGAGAACGTGGTGGCCGATCATCTATCTCGACTCACTTTCACGAACAACACCGAAGAAAGCCCGATCCAAGACTCGTTTCCGGATGAGCAATTGTTAGCAATCTCAACACTCCCATGGTATGCAGACATCGTGAATTATCTGGTGACCGACAAGATACCGAAGTCATGGGTTGCGCAAGACAGAAAAAGGTTCTTGAGCGAAGTGGGTCGATTTTACTGGGATGAACCGTACCTATTTAAATATTGTGCGGATCAGATCATCCGACGGTGCATCCCAGACGAAGAAGTGGAGAGAGTTCTGTCCTTCTGCCATTCCGAAGCTTGCGGAGGACATTTCTCAGCAAAGAAGACAACCGCTAAGATTTTGCAAAGCGGATTGTACTGGCCGTCGCTCTTCAAGGACGCACAACGCTTCTGCAAGGCATGTCAGAGATGCCAAATGCTTGGAGGGATCTCCAAGAGGAATATGATGCCTCTCAACCCAATTCTGATGATCGAAATCTTCGACTGTTGGGGCATCGACTTTATGGGACCATTCCCATCCTCCTACGGTAACCTTTACATTTTAGTTGCCGTAGATTATGTTTCAAAATGGGTGGAAGCCCAAGCGTGCAAGAAAAACGACCACAAAGTGGTGATCCGATTTCTGAAAGAACACATTCTTGCACGTTTTGGCACCCCCAAGGCAATAATAAGCGATGGCGGTACTCACTTTTGCAATAAACCGTTTCAATCATTAATGCAAAAGTACGGTGTAAATCACAAAGTATCGCTCGCTTATCATCCTCAAACTAATGGTCAAGCCGAGTTGGCAAATAGGGAGATCAAACAGATTCTAGAGAAAACGGTAAACCCGAATCGCAAGGATTGGTCATTAAGACTGACCGACGCACTTTGGGCCTACCGTACTGCGTATAAAACAACTCTAGATATGTCTCCTTATCGTATTGTGTACGGAAAACCATGTCATTTGCCAGTAGAGTTGGAACATAAATCATACTGGGCAACTAAGATGGTTAACTATGATTTAGAGAAAGCTGGGCTTGACCGTAAGTTGCAATTAGATGAAATAGAGGAGTTGAGAAGAGATGCATATGACAATGCAAAGATAAATAAGGAACGTGCAAAAATTTTTCATGATAAATCCATTCTGAGAAAAGAATTTAAACTCGGGCACAAAGTTCTTGTTTATGATACTCGTCTGCATCTCTTCCCGGGAAAGTTGAAGTCTCGATGGACCGGCCCATACGTTGTCCGACACGTATTTCCTTTTGGGGCTGTGGAAGTTGAGGATCCCAAAACCGGCTTCGTGTTCAAAGTGAACGGACAACGTCTTAAGCCGTTTTTGGAATTCCCAGTTCGAGAGGAGTCCACCCCTCTCGAAGACTCGACTTATGCCTAAAGGCATGGGTCGATTTTGTACATAATGTTTGTTTTTGTTAGTGTTTTTGAGTTTCAGGAATTGTCATCGAAGAGTCGGGTGTCATTAAGTCTGAACGGACCAAGTTGAGGGGAGAAATAAGGTGTTTTAGATCAAAGAAAGCAAAGAAAATTTTTGGCTGGCAGATTGGTCCATGATCGATCATGCCCTACCCATGATCGATCATGGGTGAAAATTTTCTCAGGCAGCATAGAGCATGATCGATCATGTCATTCCATGATCGATCATGGAAGATGGAGCATTTGGTCAGAAGGCAGCATGATCGATCATGGAAATCCCATGATCGATCATTGTACAAAAGATCAACTGGGCAGAATGACCCATGATCGATCATGGGTATACCATGATCGATCATGGTCCCGTAATAAAACAGGGGCGCCATTTCTAAAACCCCCATTTTGCACTTCCCCTTCTCCCAAATCTCTTCCAAACCCTAGCCCCCCCCCTTTTTGATCCCAAACCTTCCCCAAACACCATTACCAACCTCCCCCACCTAGAATCAACCCTCAAATCTTCCAATTTCAAACCCCAATCATCAAACCCATCTCAAAAATCACCTTTTCCCTCTCTCATCACCATTTTCGAGCCCTAGCATCTCAAGGCTTCAAATTCCTCCTCTCCACCTCCTCTAAAGCATAGCACTCCTCCATTATGTCTTCCTCAAACCCTCCCACTAAGCCGCTTACCATTGAAGCCGCGAGAGGCGGCTATCGCGGATTTCGGAGCCGTCAAGAATTTGAGTGGTGGAACTACGCCTTCAAAACGAGGACGGTAGTGATAGAGAGGCCGGTATTCATCGGTACGCTGGACGATTTCCCCCAGCGAGCAACGTTTGAGCAATATCCGGGGTGGATTAACTACTTGCGTCAACCAGGTACTCAATGTAATCTCACCATTTGTCGTGAATTTATTGCAAGTTTGATTCAAGTTCCCGATACACCATATACATATGTAGCTCATGTTCGAGGCAGAACGGTTCCGTTTAACCTCGAAGTTTTGACTGAGATTACGGGAATCTCAGCTTTGCCACCTAATGCTCATGACCTCCCCTATTCGGACACTACCAACTATTTAGAGCCGATGCCTAACGATCTAGCCACATTTCTAGCCGGTGAACCCAGAGAATGGATTGGGAACCAATTCGATAGGAGCCACATACGTGAGGGATTTAGAACTCTTTGGCTGGTAATTGCCAACGCTTTGGACCCAACTTCCCATACCTAGCACATTTACCCGTCTTAGGCTTATGTACTATACGCCATAGCAACGAACAAGCGCTGCTGCTTGTTGCGTCATATCATTGGGCGAATAGCGCGAATCATCGATTTGGTCGCCCACAATGAAACAATCAAATTTGGGTCGTTGATCACTAAGGTCTGTTTGCGAGCGGGGGTAATTGAGAGAGCCGACGATGAGAAGAAAATGCCTAGGGCACCGCTGAATAGGTCCACCCAAACTCGAGCCGCTGGACAACTGAGGAACAGGCCGAGTTCTTCCACAGCCGCACCACAACAGGGTGATAGCGAAGAAGAAGGGGCTGAAGAAGCAGGAGCGGATGTTCCGGGTACATCAAGGCGTAGAAGAAGGGCAAGCTCTGGGCCTGTGGATGACAATAGGGAGTTCATTAGAGAGCAGTTTGAACAAATGACTGCCTTGATCCACACCGGATTCGCGGGTGTCAATGAGAGGGTGGAGATTATGATATCGCGACAGGACCGTCTTCAAGCAGAGATAGCAGCCCAAGTCGAGGCAAGAGTTGCAGAGCAGATGGCAGCTCAGCAGGAGTTCATACGCCAGCAGTTCGAGGCGTTGTACGGTCGATTCCCCCCCCCCCCCACCTCCCGACATGTGATGCGATTTGCCAAATCCTGAAAACTCTTTTATTAGTTATATTTACGCTTAGCTTTATTTTATTTCTTTTTGGGTTGTATTAGAACTTTGACATGATGTTAACTTTAAAACTTGGTTTTAATGATTGAATGTTATGGTTTTTGCTTTTGAATTCTAATTCTAACCCGTTTTGTGAATAGTTTTTGTTTATGTCTTATTTTTGTCTCATGGGAAGCAAAGCCAAAGTAGCCCTTCCGTGCGTTGTTATTTATTCTCTTTACATTGAGGACAATGTGTGTTTCAAGTTGAGGGGGGTACGTTTATTTTGTGTTTATTTTGTTTGGCTTGCTATCAGTCATTCCCATGAGTAGAAGAGATATGTTCAAAAATTTTTATTTTTTTTGAGAAGTTTGAAAATTGATGATTGATTGATATTTTGTTCGATGTAGATTATTATTTCATTAGCTTTTGGCTTGAAATCTTTGATCTAGATAGGAATTTGAATGATAATCTAAATTGCCTTGCTCCACTTAGTCTCATATCCCGTTATATTCTCTTGCTCCACATGCTAGATTGCTTTGGTTGTTTTCAATTCGGTAATAACACTTAGATTTATTTTCATTGAGAGAAGAGGAATTTTTGTCCAAAAATGATGGAAGTTCTTTCGAAAAGATCCTCCAATGAGAGGACAAAAGCATAGCACTTTGATAACTTGGATGACTTTTATCCTAATATTGACTTAAAGCTTCACTTGACTAAATATTAAGTCTCTTTGTCTAATATTACGGATGGGTAAAGGTTACCATATGGGAAAGGGTGAATAGCTTCCTTTAAGCTCCAATGAATGAGCAGTAATGAGAAATTTCATAAGTGAGACCGCTGCCCCTCATAGAGATGAAAACCGCCCTGATCTAATTTAGCAAAAATTTCCAAGAAAAGATAAAGAAAGTGTTTAGAATTGATAAATCTCGGAGCTTTTGTTTTTGAAAAAAGTTCTCTCTTCCTTCTCAAATGACTATGACTCTTTGTGTTTATATTGAATTGCTTGAATCGAAGTCTAGTATGTGAGCATTGGAGAATATGGGATTGTGTTCTAAAGGAGATAGGCGAATTAGACAATCATTCAAAAGTCCATCGTTCTGGAAAATTGATAGTAATGCCTTTTGCTTTGCAAATTGAAACTTAAATCTTCGTTCTCATCATTCATCATGATCAAACTCCTAATGTTTGTAGGTATCATTTCTGAAAACCTTCACGAGATGCAACTCGTCTTCTTTGGGAACTTAGAAGTTAATAACTTTTTGTATAGCATATTAATTTTTGTAATTATATATTTTTGTCTTGCTAAGGGACTAGCAAGAGATAAGTTGAGGGGAGTTGATAAACGCCTAATATTGTCATGCATAAGCTCTCTCTCAGAGTCGCTTGACGCGTTTATTGCATTAATTCTGCCTAATTATCCGCTTATCTTGAGATTAGTGTCTTAGCGAGTTTTGTATCTAATATTGTCCCACTAGGTGTGCTTTTGTTGTGTTTCTGTGTGTTTATAGGCATAGGATGCAATGGCCTTCGAGGAATTGATCAACTACTAGCCAAAAGCTACAAAAGTGCTGATTTAGAGAATTTCCAGAAGCATGATCGATCATGGAATCCCATGATCGATCATGGTGCAAATAATCTTCAGGCAGAAGACCCCATGATCGATCATGGGTTGGCCATGATCGATCATGGCCCTGGAAACTTGGCCATTTCACACCCAAAATGGGCTATTTTAGTGGTTCAAGCTATTTTAGATATTTAGCTAGATATTTTGCTACCTTTTAATATATATTATTTCTTTTACCTTAAGAGATAAAATTATCTAGTTTTTACACACTAAGAGTTCTAGAGAGAGGGGAGAGCTCACTTGTTGATTGTTCTTCATTTCTCCATTGTAAGTGCTTAATTTGTAAGAATGATTTCTTCTTCTATGATATTTGTTCTTGCATCTATTATGGAGTAGTCTATTTCTAAGGTTACGGAGGTTGATTGTGATATGATTTTTGGTGATTAATGGCTCAATCCATATCTAAAGTTTGATAAATATTTGTGAATCTTCTTCTTCTTCATCATATCTTCCATTATTTCAAGCTTTCTAGGTATTTTCATATTAAGTTAAGACTTTATATGCCTTGTATATTTAGTTCTTGGTTGTTAATGAGCATACAACATATTTCTATGGTTCTAGAAAGCTTGTAGTCCCTTTCCCCCATCCATGGAGTTTTTCCCTCTTCATAGAAATTATGAATAGTTCTTAAAACTCCATAGATGGATTTTAAATTTGTTTAGCTTATCTTTGATTCATTTATTGATATATTGAGTGCTTCTTACACTTTATGTGATACTTAGACTCTTTATGTTCTACCATATGTGATAAACGATGAGTTGACTAATTTATCCCATAAACTTTATTCCGTTTCATTGTTAGGATTCACTTTATAATTTTCATTCTTTAAATCATGAGATTACTACACTTGCTTTATGTTAAATCGTTTAATGATGAGTTTGTCATATCTATCTCGGATTAGCCTCATCGGGAATGGGTTGCCTTGCTTCACACCCGTAGCTAAGAGGTAGGAATGATAACCCCGTCTTTGGTGGAATGTCGTTTGTCTCTTTCTCGATATAGCTTCAACTCGGGAATGAGTCGCCTAGCGTCGCACCCTTTGCTATTGAGAGATACACCAACATTCCCCATATTTTGAGAAATCTTGTGTTATAATCTTTGTATGAGCTAGTGATCACCGTTTCTTAAATCGTCGCTAACCTCCAACTACCTTAGTGCTTTCTTATTAAATTTCACAACCATTTTACATTTACGTTGTTCGATAACCATTTCATCTTACAAGAATCAGAAAACACTTTAATCCGTAATCCATTCCATTCCTTTTCACTTATCCCTGTGGTTCGACACTCGGACTTCCGAGACTATATTACTACTTGACGAGCCTGCACTTGGGCTTTAACACAACACACTATATCGGTTGCGTCAGTACTTGCACTGGTCAGAATTATTGACTTTAAATATCTTTTATATAACTTCTTATGCACTCGAACATGACCATTTTTATCATGTCATTGTACAAAGTACATATAATAAACTTTCCTTTTTAATTTCCCTATAGCTACCTTTGTTTTTCTTTTTTCCCTAATACAAGTAATTCTATCTTTTTATTGACTAACGTTTAGCGGCATTATTTTTAACCTCTCCCCTCCCGTTCTTTTACCCTTCTTAGAGTACTTTTGTCTCAGAATTATTTTAATAAACTATGGGCACTTCATAATCCAATCCTCCATCCCCCCCCCACCCCTTTCTTCCCTTCTCTCTCTCTCTCTCTAATCATGTAAGCCTTTTGGCCATTTTTTTATACAAAGAGCCTCCACAAGGGTATTTTAGTGTAAAGTATGATAGGATAAATTCATCCTACTTGCTTGATTTGTTGCGCTTATGGGAATTTAACCCAAATGGTTAATTGTTAATTCATTTGAAACCAACAGATAACAGCGAGCCCTTTGGTATTAAAAGGAAAAATCTCAAGTTTCAAACGAATAAACCTTCGCCATTTTGTATTAGAAGGGAAATCTGAAACGGCCAACTCTTGTCCATTTGGAACCCGAATGAACTCTCATCTGTTTAGCTAGACAATTGTAGAAACACATCAATGGCCAAGAGTTGGCTGTTTGATAAGAAATGTGGCTGACCTGAACTTTATAAGTTTTATCTTTTGCCTATTATATGGCAAAGTGTTACAAGGCAAATTTAGCCTACTTATCCTACACAAATAAACCATTTTCAATGCTCCAAGCAGTGGTTTGGCAAGATAGCTTCTTTGCTGCAAGATGGCAAGATCATTAGCTGAGTTTATTTCTTAGGGTATTTTTTAGTTTGTGCCTCACAATAATATATAATTTTAGTTTGGAACCTAACCCATTAGATTTTAGTCTTTGGTAGCTAAAATGGGACTCTGTCAGCCTATGGTTCAAAATTCCCTCCTGTCCTTTATTTAATTTTTTATTTTTTTAAATGTCCTCATGCCCATTACAAAGCATCTATATGCTCCATCTATCCTTTACACTTACATGTATCGTCATTCAAACTCTAGAATTCAAATCGAAGGCTAGATCTACTAGCTGTTGCAAATCCCTCCATATGTACAATCTCACTACTCTGTCTTCTTCATCTTTCCTTTCTTCTGGTGTGTTTACGCCACCCTAACCCTAAGCTTTGTGCTCTCCTCTTATTCCCCATTTCTTCCTTCATTAGTGTAATTTGTAACCCTAACCTTGCCTACTGAAGGAATCGACCAAATCCAAAGAGGAGGGGCCTGGGGGTGACAATTTTTTCACATATTAAGCATGGTTTAGTTTGCTATATGATGTAAACCGTAATTGAGTAGTGATGATATCCATGTGATCTCATAACCATTCACTTTTTGATATCGTTGAATTGTGTATGGGCCAATGAAACTATTTCTATGGCTTCATAATTGGTGAGCACATTGAACTTATTTGGACCTCTGTTTATTTCAGACATTGCTAACAATTGGGCTGCTGCTATCTCTTGAGAAGTTTAATGGTTTTTTTGGAAAGGAGACTGTTATTAGGGAGCTGTTTTAGGACAGCTGTGAACCTTCCTCTTTGTGACGTTTTGGATTTTTGATTTTTAGGGGTTGGACAACTTCTGGTCCAGCAAGTTGGCTGTATCACTTGTATTGTTAAATGTTTCTATCAATAAAAACAATTTTTTTCTGATCACAAAAAAAATGAATAAGGATAAAAGTAGAATAGGAGAGTGGTATTGATAATTGTATGATTACAATGACTCCCAAAGTGGGTGTATATAGGACTCGAAACTAGACCCTAGGATAACAATAAAGGAAAGAAAAGGAAATAAATTACTAAGGAGAGACTCCATAAATAAAATACCCTATCTATGTATGTTTTGACCGACAAATAAACAAACCATAACTAAAATAAATTCCATAAATAAAATACATTCAATATTGATTTCCATCATATATGAAATCTTTGGTGCCATATATTCCTGCTGTTCTAAAATTTGTGCCCTTAGTGGGAGGTCTTTACACCTCTTCTCTAGAACCTTAGTATAGTTGGTATATTGTTTGTGGATGAGTGATGGAATTCCTTTTATTGGTGAGTAGATGTATTGCGGCATGTTATCTTGAAGTTCTGATGCGGCCTAGTGTATGTGTGATGGATGATGAAGCACTTGTTGATTGGTGTTTAGAAGTACACCTCATCCTGTCATATTCTTAATTATTCTAGCTTATTATTGTGTTTTTGATTCAAGTTGGGCATGTTTCGGTAAGGTGGTGCAGCTTGTTGCTTTATTTCAATTGCTACAACAACTTTGTTTTTAACCGATCTGTGTATGGTCACTTCATGGATTCCTCTTCTGCGCCTTTCCATCATTCTTCAGTTTGGAATCCAGTTTCATCAAATGGCGGCCTATAATGTCCATTGTGATGGGGCTTTCTGCCCAAAGTCAATAGGCGCTGCAATTGGGGGTACTCTCAGAAATTCAGAGGGAATTCTTGTCCACAATTTGGGGAAGAAAGTGTGTTTCTTCCTCAACTTTTGTCAGAGTCCCTAGCCATTAGTGATGCTTGTGGTAACTGCTCGAAAATTTGAAGCTACTTTCAGTGCGGGTGGAAAGTGACTGTAAGGAAGTAATTGATCTTTGTTCTAACAAGAAGATCCTCCCTCGGATATTGTATGTATCATTGCTGATATCAGGTGTTTGGCATCAAATTGGAGCAGTGTTTTAGAACATGGCCTGGGCGTCTGCCTAGGTGATTGGCAGTACCTGGCTACCGTGATTAGTGTGTAGGCATCAACGGCGTCAACAAAATTTGACCACCCTTATGCAGAAAACTCGTCCACGTAATCGCTCTAGGCACAAAGTGTTTTGGCTGACTTGGAGTCTTCTTTTAAGAAAAAGACTCGGTTGAAAAACGATATCTTTGGCTTGCCCAGTTTGTCTTAAAAAGTTAAAACCGATGTTTCACAATGCAGTTGTACAAAGTATCTTTTTAAAATCAAAATTAAAATCAAAACCAAACCAATAAGGATACTCTCTTACAAGCTTGCAGAGTTCATTCAAATATGATAATCGAACAAAGAACTGCAAAAGTGCTCCCAGCTCTTAATCAATAGGGAAGGGGAGAGAGAATTTCAATGAGAGTATCATGACAAAGAAATATACATTCAGCATAATAGGGGGGTGGTGCAATTGGAGGAGGGAGTGGGGGTGGGGATGGACTCATACGGAGTTGGCCAGATTTTCAGAGGCAGAGGAAAAATGAGATCAGAAAATCGGAGCATTCACCTCTTATTCCTGTAAGTAGGGGAGGAAAATTTTGTACAAATTTTAATAAAAGCATTTTTTGTGTCATTGTTTTATTAGTTGCATCTTGAAGATCTCAAGAACAAAATTTTGAACAATCTTTATTACGAACTTTGTATTATTGATTCAAGAGACGGGTTGCGGAAGATAAAGGTCAATGCGAGATCCAACGAGAATTTGCTCGGAGCTTCTAGTGTTTGACTGTGGAGCCTTGCTAAGATACAGGTAATAGAAAGAATTTTGAAACTGATAGATACCGATAGAAGTAGTTGTAGGTCATTTATGTGATTTTGCTTTTATTTTTCCTTTGCTTGAATCTTCAACTGATTGCTAACTCTTTCTGTGTGAATATAAATCTTTGATGCGTGTTCTCTAAACATGTATCCCACAATGACGTGATGTTCTTAGACAAAATTACACAAATGATTCACATGAAATGTTGAAGCATTTACAACTTCGCTTGGCCTAATTGCCTATTTCATTGAGGAGTTAAAAAAGGGGATCCTCTCTCTGTCTTTTCATATTCACCCTCATGAGTACGCACAAGGGTGGTGGATACAGAATTCCTATATGAGGGATGGGCCATGTAAAATGGATACGTCAAAATCTAATTGAACGGGTGAACTATCGAGAATTTTATTGTTGCAAATTATAAAAAAAAACTAATATTCATTCCCAATCACAAATTTAACTTCAATTAGTATATAAAATTAATCATAAATACCTAAAAGGAGAATAAGCAATATTTCATTAATAATCACAAATTTAACGCGTACTTCAATTAATGGTTAGAAAGAAAAAGGAGAGAAGAAAGGGAAACCAAGAAGAGGAGGGGGTGTGGAAGTATTTAATATTAGATAAGGGATTCGAACTAACAATTGCTAAACATGAAATTCTTTTACCACTTGAAATACAACATCATTATGTAATTTTAACCCTATGGTAAGTAATGAACTAATATTTTGTACTAGGACTAGGATAAACTTATATCAAGATTCTAATTAATGCTGGGAAAACAATACTTAGGGTGCACTACAACCAATGTTTTCGATTGCAGACCAAGGTGGCTCTTTCTTTAGAAAAAAGCATGAGGGATTTCTTTTGGGAGGGTAATGGTAAGGGTAAAAAAGGTCATTTAGTTAAATGGGAAATAGTCACTAAGCCAAAAACATTCATGGGTTTAGGGGTGGGAAATTTGATTAATAGAAATTCAGCTTTGCTTGGTAAGTGACTATAGAGATTTCCATTGGAACAAGATTCACTTTGGCACTATATTATTGCAAGTATGGCATTCATGCTAATAAATGGTTTGTGAATGTTAACTTCAATGCCTCTCTTCGCCACCCTTGGAAGTCCATAGCAAGAGGCTGGGATTCTTTTGTGGGTAATACCAAGTGGATTGTGGGAAAAGGTGATAGAATTCGGTTTTGGAAAGATTTATGGGTGGGTAATTGTCCTCTAAAAGAGTCAGTTCCTTGTTTATATTTCTTATCTTTCAATCGTAATATGTGCATTCAATCAGTCTTGTCTTGGCACACTCATTTTAATTATTCTTAGGGATTGAACTTTTCTAGAAGCTTCAATGATAGGGAATGTGATGAATTCATCTCTTTATTAAATACCATTGATAATATTCAAATTAATTATGAGTCCTTGGATAAAAGAATTTGGGTGGGGGCATCCTTTGGGTGAGTTTCCTTGCAAATCTTTCTTAGAAATTCTTTCATGCTATTCTTTGAGTTCTCTTTTCCCTCAATTTAGCGTAATTTGGAATGGTGGAATCCTACCGAAATAAAAGTATTTGCATGGCTGGCCTCTTTGGGGAAAATGAGCACATGTGACAAGGTTCAAGTGAGAAGGCCATTTATGTTTCTTTATCCTTCGTGGTGTGCATTGTGTAGGAGGGACAATGAAAGCATCGACCATATTTTGCTCCATTGTCAGTTTGTCATGCACATGTGGTCAAAAGCACTTAAGATGTTTGTGTTGGAGGGAGCTTTTCCTAAGAGATGGAGTGAGTTCTTGATTATTAAATAGCATTTCAGGTAGAATAGTAAAAAGGTTAAGCAGTTATGGAGGTTTTCTATGATGGCAATAGCGTGGTTAATTTGGTCTGCACGTAACCAAAGGGTGTTTAAAGATAGAAGCAATAATCTAATTGACATTTGCGAGTTTTCTTTTTCTTTTTTTATTGGGCTATGGGCAAAAGCTTCAGGGATTTTTGATGCAACTGATTGGATTTTGTACATCTTTTTCACAAAAAACAAACGGCCTAACTGGTAAAACTAAGAATCAGATTAAATGCGACTTGGGTAACTGATAATCAAAATGACCATAAAAACCCACGAAATGGCTAAAAGGACACCCAGTACTCTACCCGTTGCTTTATATTTCTTCACATCATTCTCCAGCTTATTTTTCTTCCTTAATAGACCAGGTATGACTTGTTTTGCTCTTGTGCACACTGGCAGATCAAACCAAGAAAAGTATCCACACACTCCTTCCTAAAATCGAGTACAATAGATTAAATGTAATACACCGTACTTTAAATTATTTTAAATTGGATTATATTAGCTTATTTATACTTATGTGAGTGATCATTTGATGATTCGGGTGGTCCGAATCAATTTTGGTTGGTAAATAGGAAGTTTTAGTCCTTTGCAGATTCGTTAATTTTAGCTAACTTTGAGTTATCGTAATTTCTTCACTACTTAAACGATTAAGATTTTGTCTACGAAGGTCTTTAGTATCAAAGTTCAATTCATAATCATCGTGGTAAAAAACAGGGCGTAAAGTAGGCCCATTGCAAAATTTTGGTCATTCGGTAGCGCTTCGGCAGAGCGCTGTCTTCGGCGAATTTTTGAAAAAAATCTATCCATAATTTGGGAAATATTCCTGTTAGTAAGTTGTATATCTTTGAATTACCTTTCCGTGGGCATAAAGATCACCTCAATAGGAGTTTCAAGCGAAAAGTTATGACCGAAACAAAAATAGTGCATCAGGGCACCAAAATTTCCTGCGGACCGGTATAGCCTTTTTGGCATACTGGTTGGGCAACAAAATTTTGGAAAATTTGTGCTCCGTGGATCGGTATTCGGTATTTAGCATACCGGTCCGCCAGTTAACTATTTCCACCGACTTAAGATCATTTTAAGCTATTTTTGGTCATTTTTCACCCCAACTTCGACCCAAACTCTTCCATACTCCTCTAAAGAGTTCTAAAGGGATCTAGAGAGAGAAAGAGAAAGATTTCTATGCATTTCTCATCCTCAATCGAAGAATCAAAGCTTTAAATCAATCAAACATCATTCTTTTTCATTATTTATCATCTTCTACCTTGGTTCTTCGCTATGGGAGCTCAGGCATGAGCTTTGGCTATGTGGGTTGGGGTTATACATCATTGATTCGAGGATATTGCTATGCTAGGAACATGATGACACGAGGGCTTTAGGATTTCACCGAACGGGGCTTCGGTTTCCACTATCATCATTCCTTTTGCTCTACAAGCTTAAGGTAGCTTGAGATAGGGGTTAAATCTTTTCAAAACTCGATAGTATGATTTTATCTACCGATAAATGGATGATTATATACATATACGTAATATATAAAGTGCATATCTTTTGTTATTGATTATATAAGGACGATTTTATACATGAATGTTAATATGTTGATTATATTATTGATATTCATAAGTCATGCATGATTGAGATATGATTTCATGATATGAAGCAAGATATGCCAAATAAACTCGATTCTCGCGTAGTATGTGATATCAATGGGATGTCCCTCGGGTGCATATGTGTTAAGTTGATATGATTGAATTAATAAATGGTTTTGGTATGCACCAAGGGACAAGTATGATGTTTTATGAGGTTTATATGGCATATGTTGTTTCTAATTTATATTTAGAGCATGAATTTGCACGCTATGCATCATTATTGTGTCAACCCGGCATCTTGATGATCTCGTGGCAAGTTCGGAGCATTCTTACAGCATATGACATGGAAATTGTCTCTTGGGAGAATTATATCTTATCTTTATGATGTGGATGGCTTTCTATGCTCACGTGGTATTCTTGAACAAGTGGTTATCTATCTTCGGGAATTCTTCATTTGTATGTGGATATTCTCGGCTATGTTATATGGTGGGATGTTGCCCACAATAATCGGTATCTATTAGGCCTTCGTCGATGAAGGGGAATGATTATAATGGGTAGTGCTTGCCGGGATGGAAAAATAAGCAGCGCCTGGTGCTGTTGGGTTGAAAAGCCCTAAACGTCCGGGGGGTCAACTAGTTGTCGACTGTCTAGAGCCCACGGTGAATAGTTCGGAGATCTAGACAATTGTTGAGACAATTGGTATGATAATGATCAGTTGATGTGATATTACGGACTGTGGTCCAATTGTTAATTATCTATTGGTATTCACCCGAGACAAAGAGGCCATATTCTGATGATATATGTTATGATCTTGATGCTCATTTCTCTTGGGGGCGGTCAGGCCCATTGTCATTATGATTATGATGCTGTTTAACTTTGGTATCTCTTGAGGGTGGTCAGGCCTATTGTTATGATCATTATGGTTCGATTTAGCGTTGGCACGTCTCTTGGAAAGGTCGCTCATATTTTGTTCTGGTGATTCGACATAAAGGTTGACACAAAGGGAGGTAACCTGCATATGCATGGGCATGCATTGTTTATGTGTGAAATCATGATATTTACTTGGATTGATGATTGAAGTATAAATTATTAAGTAATTAATGATCATGTTTTTCAAATACGTTATCCCTTATTTTCTCCCTTACTGAGCTATGAGCTCACCACAATTTTTCTAAAATAATACAGGTACCCAGGAGTTGAACGAGGATAAAAAGGTTACGGGATCGAGGGCGAAGTAGATGGCTCTGATACGATAATCATTTTTGTGCTATACATACTTTTACGGGAAGCCACAGCTAGCCCAAAATGTTAAATATCGACTTGAACATACTTTGTTTTGTTTTGCATGATGGTTATAAGTTAGTGTAAGAATGATACTATTTTTTTTGGCACCTTTTGCTGGCTTGACAAATGACATAAGCATTAGGTGCATATATATTTAAAAAGCTCTCATCTTGTATGTATGCATGTTTATGTACAGTACTATCCACTTATATCTTGCTGATTGACATGCGTGTTATTTACTGTTTGAATATCTTTATATTTATATACCCATTTTAGTAAATCTAAGATGGGTTAGTAGCACTCCAGGTCTTAATTACGGGTGTTATCCTATAGATTAAGGCAGGGGTGTTACATTAAAAAATGAAAAGCATATGAAAATTGACAAGACAATACTCAATCCATACTTGACAGGCTTAAAATCTTCTTCCTGGGTTGTTGTTTATCCATAAGGTAATCACAATCGTTCTTTTGCGACAATGGCAACGCATTTCTTCCCAACGAGTCTCTTTCTTATTTTCTCTCTTTTAGTCTTTATCTTTCTCCTCTCTGTTTTACTGTAATGGAGGGAAAAGAAAACATATATATAATGTATATATCAAATTGGCGGGTAAATTAAAAGAAGAAAAAAAGTAGGGTGACTAAATTGCCCCTCTAAGCACACGGTTTCCGCCCACTACTCAAACGACAAATAGGTCTAGGGATTAAAGTGACAGGCGGCATCCACTTTGAGGTGCGAAAACTCAAAAAATGAATGTTAAGGACTAAAGTGACAATTCTTTCAGATGCAGAATAGAGGATCAAAATTTTTATTTATTGATATAGTGGAAGTGGTTACACAGAGTTTTTAGAAAGGAGAGGAAAATTTTTATATGACAGATGATGCTCTCAAAACCACACTACCATCTCCTTATATAATGGAGATGTCTAACAATTCTGACAATCGACGAATTTTTCTAACAATACTATTCAAAAAGTAAAACACTATTCAAAAAGTTAATGAATAGTAACACTATTTAAAAAGTTAATGAATAGTAACTCTACTATTTATCGAAAGTTACATAAAGTAATTATATAATAATTATACAGTGATTTTTTAATTTTTGTCCGCACAGCTGTCTACTATATGCGAACATCTTTATTCGGGATTCCTCCACCACCTTCGAGAACTTGTACACCTGTCGTGTGCTGGATTGGTTGTGCAGTCGGTCAGTAGGTGACAAATTCTTTGACGTCACGATGACGTTTTTCTTCTAACCCTCCATTTGGTTAATGAGGTTAGCTTCTCGTACAGAGTCCAATGACAGGCTATCAATAGGACTTGAATTTAAGCCGAAAGCATTGCTTTGAATTTGATTCTCCAATTCCTCGGCCTCCATCAATAGATCATATGGAACATCTAAATGATTTTTATCCTTTAGATTTTCCAAAAAGGTTTTTACCCCAAGTATTTATTCATGGGAGACTTGATAAGTAGAGTTTAAATCAGTTATAAAAAGTCTCATTCCATCCGTTACCATGGTTTTGTAATAATTAGGATACGGATGAACTGTTGGATACAGCTATTTGGCTGTTGTAGAAATATGTATTAAATTTCTTAAAAAATAATTTCGACCATTAAATTCGGAATACATATCATTTTCAAACCATTGGTATTCTGATTGCTCTGTGGCTCGGAGCTCCCATATTTGGTATGGCTAGTAGAATTTTTCTCTAAACCGCCATCCAATAGAACTTGTAATATGAAAAGATAACATTATATTATATTTATGTTTATGTACCACATGATAGATCATGGATTTGATCATCATAGGTAACTTACTAAGGTTACAAAAAAGACTACTGGGAACATAATGTGGTTCACAAGTCCCTAATCTATTGTTTCAGCATCCCAAAGATCATCTTCTGCATAAAGATGGATTTTTGGAATTATTTCATGATCATTTAAATTTTGACCATATTGATTCAAAAGACTTTTTATCTTTGAATTTTGGTCTTCAATTTTTTGAAGAATTTCTATTTGAAATAAAGGTCTCGGGAGAAGGAGTCTTGCCTTCTCATAAAGACAAATTCTTCTAATAGTATAGAAAATATTATCCGAAAATTTATTTTCTAATAATTCTGGAAAAGAAAGAAAAGTATTTACTTGTTTAATAGAATCGTAAGAAAGCTTAGTTTCATAATTCATTTGTTTTAGAATTTTGAAACCAAGAGTCTTAAAATTCTCAAGATGTTGAATTAGTTCTTGAAAGGTTCTTGTTTGTTCAAAAATCCTTTCACAAAGTTTATTTATATTTACGCGAAACTCTTTTTTGTTCCCGGAAATTTGAGCTTTCCAAACCTTATTTAAAGGTTCATAAATTTCTAGGGGTATTTCCGGATTATAAAAATCTTTTATTTCTTCAACATTGGGAATTTTTTGTTCCCTTGTTGTTAAACCAAAAATTTGTTATACTAAATTGGAAAAATAATGTGCAGGGGTGGACTGTCTTGTCCATTCATCCCACGCTGCTATTCCTTGGTGCAAATTTTGATATTTTTGATAAGTGGCGCCAGAAAAATTCAATACTTGGGTTTGGCATTGAAACCAATTATTGTAGATGCCTGGTTGGCGTCCTCTAAATATAACATACACCAGTCGTGCTTCAAGTGGTGGATTTGTGCTCACAGTTCCTTGGCTAGGCTGTGAGGGTGATCCGGATGCAGTGTGCTTTGCCTTTTTAGCAATAGAAATCCATCATTCATTTTCAATTTTGTTTTTCCCCTTGTTAGGGTCTGCCATTACTGTAAAAGAAAATAATATTAGTCCACTGTATTAATGTTCTTCAATAAAGTTCCTGCTAAGATAATCTGCAAGAAAATTATTAGTACCTTTTAAATGTTCAACTTCAAAAGTATATAAAGCAATTTGATTATACCATTTTAATCTCCTACCTTCAAGAATATTTCTTTTGTTAATAAGGAAATCTTTAACTGCTTGATTATCAGTTCTAATAATAAAATCTTCTGGGGCTAAGAAGATATGAAATTTTTTAATTGCTAATAATTCTTTTTCAAATATAATATATTTTATTTCATTTGGTTTAAATTTTCCTGAATTATAACCACATATTAATTCTTGTTTTTACAGATTTTTTTATATCAGAGTTTTTCTAGCTTGTATACCAAGATTATTAGACTTGGTTTCTGTCCAAAGCTTTGCTGGAATTGCTTTAAGGACACCACCCCAACATAATTCAGAAGCATCTGTTTCAAGAATTAATTTATCTCCTTGTTGTGGGAAATAAACTTTGGGACAATTAGCAAGAATATCATTTTTTATGTTTCTTACTAAAGTTGTATCTTTATTTGTCCAAACAAATTCATCACTTTTCTTGAGTTTTTCAAGAAGAGGTAATTCTTTTTGAGATAATCCTTGTATGAAATTTGTTCCATAATTAAGGATTCCTAAAAAACTTTGTAATTGTTTTTTATCTTGTATATTTTTATCAAAATCTCTGATTTTAGAGATTATATGATCTTGTAATTTAAACCGTCTTGATTTAAAATTATTCCAAGAAAATCAATTTCTTGTTTTTCTATTTCTATTTCTATTTTCTTTGGAGATAATACTAGTCCATGTTTTTGGAATTTACTGCTTAATATTTTTAAATGTTTTTTACGTTCTTCTAATGCATTGGAAAATACTAAAATATCATCGATATAGATGACACATAAATCCTTAAGGTCTTTAAAGATCCCGTCCATCCATCGTTGGAATATTTGTGGTGCTATATTTAGTCCAAAAGGCATAACATTCTATTGATAATGTCCTCTTGGAGTGCTAAAGGATGTTAGGGGTTTTAATTCTTCAGTTAGTTTTAACTGCCAGAATCCTGATTTACAATCGAATTTACTAAAGATCTTTTTACCTTTAGTTTGATTAATCAAAACATCCTTTCTTGGGATAAAATAACCATTAAATACTAATTGTTCATTTAATCTTTTATAATTTATGACCATTCTTGCTTTTCCTCTTTTTATTTCACTATGGTTTCGTACCATGAATGCCGGACTAGAGTGTGGACTTACTGTTTCTTCAATAAGTTTTGTATCTAGTAATTCTTTGATTTGGTTATCAAATTCATCTATATCTTTTCTAGTATAAATCATTGGTTTTACTCTTATAATTACATTTGGGTCTCTTAATTTAAGTTGACACTATCTAGGACTTTTATCCCATAATTTTAGTGGGTTTTCACTAAAATTTTCTTTTAAAATTTTATAAAGCCAATGAGTTTCTTCTAATACTTTTATTATAGGAGTCATTTCTCCTTTTTTAATTGGTGAAAATCCAAGATCACATTTGTATTTATGTTGTTGTAAAAGTGGAATTTCTACCATTTCTTTATTTAATGTTAATCCAAGTGTTCCATTATTTATGGTCATTGGTAAATATTCTGAAATAAAATTATTTCCTAAAATAATATCTCCATGCATTTCAGGGAAACATAAAATTTTTGGAATAATAAATTTCTTTTCATTAAATCAAATTGTTACTCTCTTTGCTTTTAAAGAAATAAAATTTTGATTACTGTTTATACCCGTAACAGAAATCAGATTCTTCATTTTTATCAATTTTTCTGGTGGTAACGCATTTGGTCTACAAGAGCATATTGTTGCTCCAGTATCTATTAATGCACATAGACTATATTGTTTATAGCCTGCAAAATTAAAATATCCCAAAACATAGGTATATCTTTTCTTTCCATGACCTGGTGAAAATATTATTTCTTCTTTTCCTATCTGGAAATGATATATTTGGCTTGATTTACTAGTTTCATTTTTACTAATAGTTCTTGGTAATATTGGAATTTTTAAGGAATTATTTCTTTGACTACTCTCCCCTTTTTCAAAATTAATTGATTTCTTTAGTGCTTCCAAAGATGGTTTCGGAAAGTTTTGTTGCCATTGTGAATTTTTACTAGTACTTCTAAAATAAACATTATTGCCTTAAACTTGTAATTCAACATTGTTCTGTTGTTTTTCAGGTTCTTCGTCTACTACCGTAGGTAAAATCCATTCTCAGGGATTTTGAGATCTCGCCAATTCATCAATCTTGGTTGAATTGCTGAATCGAAAGGACGAGGCTCAAATATTTCTATAACTTTTTTATCCAAAAAATGTGTTGTAGTTATTTTGAGTCTTGTTAACTCATTTATTGTTTTCCAATGTATAGAAAGATTGGAAGATGTATTTTTCATTCCAATTCCTTTTGTTTGTATTTTTATTTTAACAGAATCCTCTATATTTAAGTCTGTTATTGATATGAAGAAATTTGGTTTTATGTTAAACCAAATAATTCCATTTACTAGATTTGATTGTACTCCTCCAATTATTACATTTAGAGGGTTTACGAACCTTTTATCCAAAACTAAAACTGCTACTGGAGTATCCATTCCTTGTCTAAATAGAGATGTAATACATATTGGAATTAATCCAATATGCATATCTGATTTCTGGATGTTTTTTCCTCCATCTAGCAATTTTCCTTTTATCGAACAGTGTGATTTCAGCTGTTCCTTCATCTGTACTTTGATTTGTGATATTTCCACTAAATTGTTCAAATATTCTTGTAGAAAATATTTTAAATTTTGATAATTTATAAATATCTTCTTTTTTAACCATTTGACGAGTTTTTTCTAATTGTTCTAATTGTTCGTTGGTAAAAGTTAATTCTTCACCAACAAGATCTTTTAGCGTTAGTGATTCTAACTCATTTTCATTATTTTGTTGTATTTCAATGGTGTTCATCATAAATACTACTTCATCATCTGAACTATCTAATTCAGATTTTATTTCATAAAGAATTTCATCATTTTCTAAATATTCTTCTAATTCATTTCTGTAACATACTTGTAATTCTTGTTCTTCAAGAAATTTTATCATTTTCTTTGCACTTTTCCCTTTTCTAGGACATTCTGGTGCAATATGACCTTCTTCATTACATATATAACATCTACATTTTTTCTTTATGTTTGCTTTATTTTTATTTTTATTAGAAAATTTTCTTTTTCTTATATATTTCTTGGTTTTGGAAAAAGGTATTTTCTTTTTCCAAGGTTTTCATTTAAATCTTCTTTTTCTTTTTTGAAAGAGAATTGGCCCACAACCAACTTTCCAATTTTCTTTTAATATTCTGTCACAACATTTTTGGCCAGATTTACTATTAGAAATTTGATTTTTCTTCATTTGCTTTTTGGCTTTAATTTAAGTACATTTTTCTTGTATAAGTCTTAACATATAATTTATTCGAAAACCAAGTGTATCAGTTTTATCAACTTTCTTTAGCCATTAAGGATAACCTTTTATAGCTAATTCATCCCAAGGATTTGGGAGTTTATGAAAAAATTGTTCCAGCCAATATTGATTATTTGGTGGATCTAATTTAAAGTAATATTTTTTGAAAAGATCTACAAAATCTTCAAATTGACAAATATTACATAATTCGAGTTTTGATAATATGTAATATGAATCTTCTTGGATTTGGGTTTCTCCCGTACTTCCAATTAGATTTTCTTTAATTATTTAACAAAATCATTTAAGATTTCATCAAAAGTCTTAAAATTTTGGAGTAAAGCGGTTTTTTTGGTGTTTTCCAATTTTAGATTTTTTCCATTGTTGTAACCATTGCAAAACATCTCCTTAGAGAGTTGCAGCTACATAATCTAAGAACTTTTCTTTAGTCCATACTTTTTCATAATTAGTACTTCAGATGGACAGTGATTGTGCCCAATCATTAATTGTTTGTTCTTGATCTTTAAAAGGGACATTCCTTAAATCAAGATATGTGCAATGTTGTGCAACTGCTTGTTTATTTAAATCATCTCTTCTAAGAAAATAAGGACTTGGTTCTTCCTCTTTTTTAGTACCACTAGTTGAAGTTTCTGTTGTTTTAACGAAATCTTCTTTATCCGTGACAGGATTTTGCATGAATTCTTGGAATTCGTCCCACTTAGAGAATTCCTTTAAAGGTTCTTCTGCCTTTCTTTTTCCTTTTTCATCTTTTTCATCATCACTTATAGTGTTTACTATGTGAGATGGTTCTTGATCTTCTTCATCAGATGAATATTGATTTATTTCATACTTAAAGTGTTTTAATAATTTTTCGTGTTCCAAATATGTAGTTTGTATTTGTTCTATTATTTTATTTCCTTCAAAAATATTTAAATTTGGATCTTTATATAATTCTCGCCAATAATTTAGAATTTCTTTTACATTTATAAATTATATATAATTAAACGTTTCTGTTTGTAAAGTATTTATTTCTTCAGTTCCATAGTATAGTCTAGGAGTTTGGTTGCTTCCTGGACTATTCATACCATCTAAAGAGTTTAAAATATCCGCAATATTTTCATCACATTTCAAATTTAGTTTATTTTCCATATTTAGTTGATGCTCTAGATTCAAAAGTTTGTTTTATACAAACATTTGATGTTTTTGATTTTTGAGATTCATAGGTTCGATTTTCTTAATCCAACCTATCATAAGATCTGTCTTATTATTTAAAGCAGCACATATACTACTTATATTTTTAGATTGTTTATCAATATGCGCATAATGATTATACATAGTTTCTTCTTTACCTATTACAGGAGCTATACATTCTAAGTCAATACTGTACGTTTGTTCTTCCATTAATGTTTTCAAGGGTACCTAAGACCTCCTATTACTGTTGTTTCAGGTGCCTAAAACCAGTTCCCTTAATAGCCTGATTGCCACAACAAAGGCTTAAAACGGCTTGACGGAAAATATGGGCATTGAAACGTAATAGGTGTATGGGTTTTATGAAAACACACAAGGAAAAACAAAGATACAATCTCAACTTAAAATTAAAATACTAGAAATTAAAACAGAGAAATAAAGATATATATATATATATATATATACTTACATAATAATTAAGATGAGACAAAAGAGAAACCAAGCTCTGATACCAGTTACATAGATGCGGAATAGAGGATCAAAATTTTTATTTATTGATATAAAGGAAGTGGTTACACAAAGTTTTTAGAAAGGAGAGGAAAATTTTTATATTACAGACGATGCTCTCAAAACCACACTACCATCTCCTTATATAATGGAGATGTCCAACAATTCTGACAATCGACGAATTTTTCTAACAATACTATTCAAAAAGTAAAACACTATTTAAAAAGTTAATGAATAGTAACACTATTTAAAAAGTTAATGAATAGTAGCTCTACTATTTATCGAAAGTTACATAAAGTAATTATACAATAATTATACAGTGACTCTTGAATTTTCTATTTTTCTACTTTCCTTATGTTCGGTTCATCGACCTAGGGAGGTCCGAATTGAGTTTTGTCTTTTTCAATACGTCATATAATAATTATTAAATTATCATATAAAGTTTCTTTAAATTCGGACTTCATCTAAGAATTTTTAAGTATTTAGTAGAATCGAATTTCTTTCCTTAAACGTTAACAATTTCTACAATTCTCGTTTGTGGTTCTGGAATATTTAGACCTTCAAATTTAGTTTAGTTTTTTCGAACATGTCATAAATATGTGTTAGAAGTAATCTGGAGCGTTTCGTCACGTTCGAATTTAAAATGAGCAATTTCAGAGGCATTTTTAGAATTGGGAATCTTTGCTCTGTTGACCTTAAAGTCAATTAATCTTATTTTGATAATTACAATAAGTTAATAAAGTGTTATTTAACTCGGTTGTTCCAATGATGATAGCCATTAGCCGATATCTTTTCCAACCAAGTGTGACGTCAAGCCGATATAGTCAAACTCTCATACAAAGCTCCACAAATGCTTTCACTCACAAGAAATGAACTCAAATGATCTCCATGTGCTTCACAAAGAATCAAAACCAAGAAAGAATCAAGATCATCAATCAAATGAAGATACGCACAAGACAATCAAGCATCACGAAGACTCGAATTATCATTAAATTGAGTGAGTGCTTAGATTTTATGTAAAGTTACTTTATTGATCAAATCCCTATAACTCAAACATATTCATGCATCTTTTAAAGATTGATTCAAACTAGCTTGAAATTGAATTTATTTGAAAAACATTATTTTACAAAGACCGAGTTTCAAAATAAATTCATATTAATTTTAAATGATCATATTTTAAGCTATAATAAAAATAGGTATCTTAGAAACATATCTTTGAGGTTCAAAAATCATTAGAATTTTATTTGGAACTAAATTGTTAAATTGTAAAAATATTTTTTTTTACATTTAAAATTCGCTCAATTTTAGCCCAGTTTTGATCTAACGGTAAGATGGAAGCCTTCCCGAACTCCGATCATTTTCAAATTTTTACAGTGGTTAGACAACATTTCCTGGAAATTTTGACTAAAATTTGAGCATGATCCAATGGTCAAATTGGGAGAAATTAACAAAACAAATTTGAATTGTTTTGTCAAAATTAGCTGTTGGAAAATTTGAAAATGTATACCTTGGAGCCAAAACCTCTCTTAATCATCCCCAATGGCCATATGGTTTTGCAAGCTATAAATATGAGGTCCTAGACATGTTTTAACACACCTTGAATCATTCTAATACTCTATTATTCATATATTCAAATATACAAAGATTCAAGAACACATTTTGATCAATCTTTCATTTTTGAGCTATATAATTTGATCAATTTTGATATCTCTTAGTGTGAGCTTCATTTGTATTTTTCATATACAAGAGAGATATTGTACATTGGTGTTTGTCACCAAAACTCATTTGAATCATAATTGTGAGAGGTGTATCTCATAGAATAGCAAGAGGGATTTCTTGTGAGAGTATTGAGGGTGTTTCAATACTTGTAAGAGTGTGTGAGAAGAATACACTTGTAGAGGTTTGATCTTCACCCGGAAGGAGATCGGTTATAGTGGAAATTCTCGGGGAACTAACCGAGCGCGGAGTAGGGGAACAAGCCGAACCGTGTGGACAAAAAATCTTCGACTTCGATCGGTTCAATCTTTCTATCTCTTGCTCTATTATATTGTGCTATTTATTCATTGTGTTTCGAATTAACTTTGTTCTAGATTGCTTGATAAATATAGACATCAAATATTTTTAAATTATTTTTAAAAATCCGATTAAGTTTTTTTAAAAACCCTATTCACCCCCCTCTAGGCTATTTTCCGACCTACATGCTCGATGTTTTAAATTAGTCAATTTTGGAGACTCGTAACTTTCTCATCTTTTCTCCAAATACCACTGCCAACTCCTATAGCTTCATCATATATCCGTAACTTTCTCATCTTTTCTCCAAATACCACTGCCAGTTCGACTTATGTTCTTTGGCTTCATTGCGGTTAATTTTTGTAGGTTCCAATTTTGAGGAAAAAATTTCTTAAGGGGGGAAGGTTGTAACACCCCGTGTTTTGATAGGCGTATTTTCGTTCATTTAGTTAGTTACTTCTCATTCATGGACTTAGACAAGTCCAAATGTTCCCACATCTCACTTTGGTGTTATGGATAAAATCTGAAAGTTTTGATTTAATTCGGAACTAGTTTGAGTAATTTGGTGCGTTACTTGGAAAATTTGGTGTACACTTGAATTTTCTATTTTTCTACTTTCCTTATGTTCGGTTCATCGACCTAAGGAGGTCCGAATTGAGTTTTGTCTTTTTCAATACGTCATATAATAATTATTAAATAACCATGTAAAGTTTCTTTAAATTCGGACTTCATTTAAGAATTTTTAAGTACTTGGTTGAATCAAATTTCCTTCTGTAAAAGTTAACAATTTCTACAATTCTCGTTTGTGGTTCCGGAATATTCAGACCTCCAAATTCAGTTCCATATTTTCGAACATGTCATAAATATGTGTTAGAAGTAATCTGGAGTGTTTCGTCACGTTCGGATTTGAAATGAGCAATTTCAGAGGCATTTTTAGAATTAGGAATATTTGCTCGATGTTTTAGAATAGTCAATTTTGGAGACTCTTAACTTTCTCATCTTTTATCCAAATACCACTGCCAAGTCCTATAGCTTCATCATATATCCGTTTACAACATTCGTGTTTTGGCCAAAAGATAATTCACACTTCTCGTTGGTCAAAAGTGAGAGCAAAATTAGCCGTTCAACCAAATCTGATTTTCTGTAGCGTCTCGGTACAGCGCCGTCTTCAACGGAATTCTGGTATTAATCTGTCCAGAATTTGGTGTAACATCCTTTAGAAAAGTTCTAGAGCTTTGAATTACCTTTCCGTTGATATAAAGATCATCATGATCGGAGTTTCGAGTAAAAAGTTATGACTAAAATACAAACGGTAACTCCATAACATTGTTTATATCGCCTTGACCAACTTTGACCCGTTTTTAAACCTCTTCCACCTCCATTTCAGTCCATTTTCGACTTATGACAACCCTTGTTGAATCATTTTGTAATTCTCAAACCCACTTAGGAGTTGTTTCTTTGAGAATTTGGATTACCAGTTCGACTTATGTTCTTTGGCTTCATTGCGGTTAATTTGTGTAGGTTACAATTTTGAGGACAAAATTTCTTAAGGGGGGAAGGTTGTAACACCCTGTGTTTTGATAGGCATATTTTCGTTCATTTACTTAGTTACTTCTCATTCATGGACTTAGACAAGTCCAAATGTTCCCACAAGTCACTTTGGTGTTATGGTTGAAATCTGAAATTTTTTATTTAATTCAGAACTAGTTTGAGTTATTTGGTGCGTTACTTGGAAAATTGGGTGTACTCTTGAATTTTTTATTTTTCTACTTTCCTTATGTTCGGTTCATCGATGTAGGGAGGTCCGAATTGAGTTTTGGCTTTTTCAATACATCATATAATAATAATTAAATTATCATATAAAGTTTGTTTAAATTCGGACTTCATTTAAGAATTTTTAAGTATTTAGTAGAATCGAATTTCCTTCCTTAAACGTTAACAATTTTTACAATTCTCATTTGTCGTTCCGGAATATTCAGACCTCCAAATTTAGTTCCGTTTTCTTGAACATGTCATAAATTTGTGTTAGAAGTAATCTGGAGCGTTTCGTCACGTTCGGATTTGAAATGAGAAATTTCAGAGGCATTTTTAGTATTGGGAATATTTGCTCGATGTTTTAGATTAGTCAATTTTGGAGACTCGTAAATTTCTCATCTTTTATCCAAATACCACTGCCAACTCCTAAAGCTTCATCATATATCCGTTTACAACTTTCGTGTTTTGGCCGAATGCTAATTCACACTTCTCGTTGGTCAAAAGTGAGAGCAAAACTAGTCGATCCACCAAATTTGATTTTCTGTAGCATCTCGGCACAGCGCTGTCTTCAACGGAATTCTGGTATTAAATTGTCCAGAATTTGGTGTAACATCCTTTAGAAAAGTTGTAGACCTCTGAATTACCTTTCCGTTGATATAAAGATCATCCTGATCGGAGTTCCGAGTAAAAAGTTATGACTAAAATACAAACGGTAACTCCAAAACATCATTTATATCGCCTTGACCAACTTTGACACGTTTTTAAACCTCTTCCACCTCCATTTCAGTCCATTTTCGACTTATGAGAACCCTTGTTGAATCATTATGTAATTCTCAAACCCACTTAGGAGTTGTTTCTTTGAGAATTTGGATTACCAGTTCGACTTATGTTCTTTGGCTTCATTGCGGTTAATTTGTGTTGGTTCCAATTTTGAGCAAAAACTTTCTTAAGGTGGAAGTTTGTAACACCCCATGTTTTGATAGGCGTAATTTTGTTCATTTAGTTAGTTACTTCTCATTCATGAACTTAGACAAGTCCAAATGTTCTAACTCGACACGTTGTTGTTATGGATAAAATCTGAAATTTTTTATTTAATTCAGAACTAGTTTGAGTTATTTGGTGCGTTACTTGGAAAATTTGGTGTAGTCTTGAATTTTTTATTTTTCTACTTTCCTTATGTTTGGTTCATCGACGTAGGGAGGTCCGAATTGAGTTTTGCCTATTTCAATACATCATATAATAATAATTAAATTACATATAAAGTTTGTTTAAATTCGGACTTCATTTAAGAATTTTTAAGTATTTAGTAGAATCGAATTTCCTTCCTTAAACGTTAACAATTTCTACAATTCTTGCTTGTGGTTCCGGAATATTCAGACCTCCAAATTTAGTTCCGTTTTTTCGAACATGTCATTAATATGTGTTAGAAGTAATGTGGAGCATTTCGTCACGTTCGGATTTGAAATGAGCAATTTCAGACGCATTTTTAGAATTGGGAATATTTGCTCGATGTTTTAGATTAGTCAATTTTGGAGACTCGTAACTTTCTCATCGTTTATCCAAATACCACTGCCAACTCCTATAGCTTCATCATATATCCGTTTACAACTTTCGTGTTTTGGCCGAAAGCTAATTCGCACTTCTCGTTGGTGAAAAGTGAAAGCAAAACTACCCGATCAACCAAATCTGATTTTCTGTAGCATCTCGGCACAGTGCTGTCTTCAACGGAATTCTGGTTTAAATCTATCCAGAATTTGGTGTAACATCTTTTAGAAAAGTTGTAGAGCTTTGAATTACCTTTCCGTTGATATAAAGATCATCCTGATTGGAGTTCCGAGTAAAAAGTTATGAATAAAATACAAACGGTGACTCCATAACATCGTTTATATCGCCTTGACCAACTTTGACCCGTTTTTAAACCTCTTCCACCTCTATTTCAATCCATTTTTGACTTATGAGAACCCTTGTTGAATCATTTTGTAATTCTCAAACTCACTTAGGAGTTGTTTCTTTGTGAATTTGGATTACCAGTTCGACTTATGTTCTTTGGCTTCATTGCGGTTAATTTGTGTAGGTTCCAATTTTGAGGACAAAATTTCTTAAGGGGGGAAAGTTGTAACACCCCGTGTTTTGATAGGCGTATTCGTTCATTTAGTTAGTTACTTCTCATTCATGGACTTAGACAAGTCCAAATGTTCCCACACCTCACTTTGGTGTTATGGATAAAATCTGAAAATTTTGATTTAATTCGGAACTAGTTTGAGTAATTTGGTGCGTTATTCGGAAAATTTGGTGTACTTTTGAATTTTTTATTTTTCTACTTTCCTTATGTTCGGTTCATCGACCTAGGGAGGTCCGAATTGAGTTTTGTCTTTTTCAATACGTCATATAATAATTATGAAAACACCATGTCAGCTTCTTTAAATTCGGACTTCATTTAAGAATTTTTAAGTATTTAGTATAATCGAATTTCCCTCCTTAAACACTAACAATTTCTACAATTCTCGTTTGTGGTTCCGGAATATTCAGACCTCCAAATTCAGTTCCATTTTTTCTAACATGTCATAAATATGTGTTAGAAGTAATTTGGAGCGTTTCGTCACGTTCGGATTTGAAATGAGCAATTTCAGAGGTATTTTTAGAATTAGGAATATTTGCTCGATGTTTTAGATTAGTCAATTTTGGAGACTCGTAACTTTCTCATCTTTTATCCAAATGTCATTGCCAACTCCTATAGCTTCATCATATATCCGTTGACAACTTTCGTGTTTTGGCCGAATGCTAATTCACACTTCTCGTTGGTCAAAAGTGGGAGCAAAACCAGCAGATCAACCAAATCTGATATTCTGTAGCATCTCGGCACAACACTGTCTTCAACGGAATTCTGGTATTAATCTGTCCAGAATTTGGTGTAAAGTCCATTAGAAAAGTTGTAGAGCTTTGAATTACCTTTCCGTTGATATAAAGATCATCCTGATTGGAGTTCCGAGTAAAAAGTTATGACTAAAATACAAACGGTAACTCCATAACATCGTTTATATCGCCTTGACCAACTTTGACCCGTTTTTAAACCTCTTCCACCTCCATTTCAGTCCATTTTTGACTTATGAGAACCCTTGTTGAATCATTTTTTAATTCTCAAACCCACTTAGGAGTTGTTTCTTTGAGAATTTGGATTACCAGTTCGACTTATGTTCTTTGGCTTCATTGCGGTTAAATTGTGTAGGTTCCAATTTTGAGGACAAAATTTCTTAAGGGGGGAAGGTTATAACACCCCATATTTTGATAGGCGTATTTTCGTTCATTTACTTAGTTACTTCTCATTCATGGACTTAGACAAGTCCAAATGTTCCCACAAGTCACTTTAGTGTTGTGGATAAAATCTGAAAATTTTTATTTAATTCAGAACTAGTTTGAGTTATTTGGTGCGTTACATTGAAAATTTGGTGTACTCTTGAATTTTTTATTTTTCTACTTTCCTTATGTTCGGTTCATCGACGTAGGGAGGTCCGAATTGAGTTTAGGCTTTTTCAATACATCATATAATAATAATCAAATTATCATATAAAGTTTGTTTAAATTCGGACTTCATTTAAGAATTTTTAAGTATTTAGTATAATCGAATTTCCTTCCTTAAACGTTAACGATTTCTACAATTCTCGTTTGTGGTTCTGGAATATTCAGATCTCCACATTCAGTTCCGTTTTTTCTAACATGTCGTAAATATGTGTTAGAAGTAATCTGGAGCGTTTCGTCACGTTCGGATTTGAAATGAGCAATTTCAGACGCATTTTTAGAATTTGGAATATTTGTTCGATTTTCAGATAAGTCAATTTTGGAGAGTCGTAACTTTCTCATCTTTTATCGAAATACCACTACCAAGTCCTACAGCTTCGTCATATATCCGTTTACAATTTTCGTGTTTTGGCCGAAAGCTAATTCACACTTCTCGTTGGTCAAAAGTGAGAGTAAAACTAGCCGATCAACCAAATCTGATTTTCTGTAGCATCTCGGCACAGCACTGTCATCAACGTAATTCTGGTATTAATTTGTCCAGAATTTGGTGTAACAACCTTTAGAAAAGTTGTAGAGCTCTAAATTCCCTTTCCGTTGATATAAAGATCATCCTGATCGGAGTTCCGAGTACAAAGTTATGACTAAAATACAAACGATAACTCCATAACATCGTTTATATCGCCTTGACCAACTTTGACCCGTTTTTAAACCTCTTCCACCTCCATTTCAGTACATTTTCGACTTATGAGAACCCTTGTTGAATCATTTTGTTATTCTCAAACCCACTTAGGAGTTGTTTCTTTGAGAATTTGGATTACCAGTTCCACTTATGTTCATCGGCTTCATTGCGATTAATTTGTGTAGGTTCCAATTTTGAGGACAAAATTTCTTAAGAGGGGAAGGTTGTAACACCTCGTGTTTTGATAGGCGAATTTTGGTTCATCTAGTTAGTTACTTCTCATTCACGGACTTAGACAAGTCCAAATGTTCCCACACGTCACTTTGGTGTTATGGAGAAAATCTGAAATTTTTTTATTTAATTCAGAACAAGTTTGAGCTATTTGGTGTGTTACTCGGAAAATTTGGTGTACTCTTGAATTTTCTATGTTTCTACTTTCTTTATATTCGGTTCATCGACCTAGGGAGGTCCGAATTGAGTTTTGGCTTTTTCAATACGTCATAGAATAATAATTAAATTATCATATAAAGTTTCTTTAAATTCGGACTTCATTTAAGAATTTTTAAGTATTTAGTAGAACCGAATTTCCTTCCTTAAACGTTAACAATTTCTATAGTTCTCGTTTGTGTTTCCGGCATATTCAGACCTCCAAATTCAGTTCCGTTTTTTTGAACATGTTATAGATATGTGTTAGAAGTAATCTGAAGCGTTTCGTCACCTTCGGATTTGAAATGAGCAATTTCAGAGGCATTTTTAGAATTGGGAATATTTGCTCGATGTTTTAGATTAGTCAATTTTGGAGACTCGTAACTTTCTCATGTTTTATCCAAATACCACTGCCAACTCCAATAGCTTCATCATAAATCCGTTTACAACTTTCGTGTTTTGGCCGAAAGATAATTCACACTTCTCGTTGGTCCAAAGTGAGAGCAAAACTAGCCGATCAACCAAATCAGATTTTTTGTAGCATCTCGGCACAACGCTGTCTTCAACGGAATTCTAGTTTTAATCTGTCCAGAATTTGGTGTAAAGTCCTTTAGAAAAGTTGTAGAGCTTTGAATTACCTTTCCGTTGATATAAAGATCATCCTGATCAGAGTTCTGAGTAACAAGTTATGACTAAAATACTAACGGTAACTCCATAACATCGTTTATATCACCTTGACCAACTTTTACCCGTTTTTAAACCTCTTCCACCTCCATTTCAGTCCATTTTCGACTTATGAGAACCCTTGTTGAATCATTTTGTAATTCTCAAACCCACTTAGGAGTTGTTTCTTTGAGAATTTGGATTACCAGTTCCACTTATGTTCTTCGGCTTCATTGCGGTTAATTTGTGTAGGTTGCAATTTTGAGGACAAAATTTCTTAAGGGGGGAAGGTTATAACACCCCATGTTTTGATAGGCGTATTTTCGTTCATTTACTTAGTTACTTCTCATTCATGGACTTAGACAAGTCCAAATGTTCCCACAAGTCACTTTAGTTTTGTGGATCAAATATGAAAATTTTTATTTAATTCAGAACTAGTTTGAGTTATTTGGTGCGTTACAATGAAAATTTGGTGTACTCTTGAATTTTTTATTATTCTACTTTCCTTATGTTCGGTTCATCGACGTAGGGAGGTCCGAATTGAGTTTAGGCTTTTTCAATACATCATATAATAATAATCAAATTATCATATAAAGTTTGTTTAAATTCGGACTTCATTTAAGAATTTTTAAGTATTTAGTATAATCGAATTTCCTTCCTTAAACGTTAACGATTTCTACAATTCTCGTTTGTGGTTCTGGAATATTCAGATCTCCAAATTCAGTTCCGTTTTTTCTAACATGTCGTAAATATGTGTTAGAAGTAATCTGGAGCGTTTCGTCACGTTCGGATTTGAAATGAACAATTTCAGACGCATTTTTAGAATTGGGAATATTTGTTCGATTTTCAGATAAGTCAATTTTGGAGAGTCGTAACTTTCTCATCTTTTATCGAAATACCACTACCAAGTCCTATAGCTTCGTCATATATCCGTTTACAATTTTCGTGTTTTGGCCGAAAGCTAATTCACACTTCTCGTTGGTCAAAAGTGAGCGTAAAACTAGCCGATCAACCAAATCTGATTTTCTGTAGCATCTCGGCACAGCACTGTCATCAACGTAATTCTGGTATTAATTTGTCCAGAATTTGGTGTAACAACCTTTAGAAAAGTTGTAGAGCTCTAAATTCCCTTTCCGTTGATATAAAGATCATCCTGATCGGAGTTCCGAGTACAAAGTTATGACTAAAATACAAACGATAACTCCATAACATCGTTTATATCGCCTTGACCAACTTTGACCCGTTTTTAAACCTCTTCCACCTCCATTTCAGTACATTTTCGACTTATGAGAACCCTTGTTGAATCATTTTGTTATTCTCAAACCCACTTAGGAGTTGTTTCTTTGAGAATTTGGATTACCAGTTCCACTTATGTTCATCGGCTTCATTGCGATTAATTTGTGTAGGTTTCAATTTTGAGGACAAAATTTCTTAAGAGGGGAAGGTTGTAACACCTCGTGTTTTGATAGGCGTATTTTGGTTCATCTAGTTAGTTACTTCTCATTCACGGACTTAGACAAGTCCAAATGTTCCCACACGTCACTTTGGTGTTATGGAGAAAATCTGAAATTTTTTTATTTAATTCAGAACAAGTTTGAGCTATTTGGTGTGTTACTCGGAAAATTTGGCGTACTCTTGAATTTTCTATGTTTCTACTTTCTTTATGTTCGGTTCATCGACCTAGGGAGGTCCGAATTGAGTTTTGGCTTTTTCAATACGTCATAGAATAATAATTAAATTATCATATAAAGTTTCTTTAAATTCGGACTTCATTTAAGAATTTTTAAGTATTTAGTAGAACCGAATTTCCTTCCTTAAACGTTAACAATTTCTATAGTTCTCGTTTGTGTTTCCGGCATATTCAGACCTCCAAATTCAGTTCCGTTTTTTTGAACATGTTATAGATATGTGTTAGAAGTAATCTGAAGCGTTTCGTCACCTTCGGATTTGAAATGAGCAATTTCAGAGGCATTTTTAGAATTGGGAATATTTGCTCGTTGTTTTAGATTAGTCAATTTTGGAGACTCGTAACTTTCTCATGTTTTATCCAAATACCACTGCCAACTCCAATAGCTTCATCATAAATCCGTTTACAACTTTCGTGTTTTGGCCGAAAGATAATTCACACTTCTCGTTGGTCCAAAGTGAGAGCAAAACTAGCCGATCAACCAAATCAGATTTTTTGTAGCATCTCGGCACAACGCTGTCTTCAACGGAATTCTGGTATTAATCTGTCCAGAATTTGGTGTAAAGTCCTTTAGAAAAGTTGTAGAGCTTTGAATTACCTTTCCGTTGATATAAAGATCATCCTGATCAGAGTTCTGAGTAACAAGTTATGACTAAAATACTAACGGTAACTCCATAACATCGTTTATATCACCTTGACCAACTTTTACCCGTTTTTAAACCTCTTCCACCTCCATTTCAGTCCATTTTCGACTTATGAGAACCCTTGTTGAATCATTTTGTAATTCTCAAACCCACTTAGGAGTTGTTTCTTTGAGAATTTGGATTACCAGTTCCACTTATGTTCTTCGGCTTCATTGCGGTTAATTTGTGTAGGTTCCAATTTTGAGGACAAAATTTCTTAAGGGGGGAAGGTTATAACACCCCATGTTTTGATAGGCGTATTTTCGTTCATTTACTTAGTTACTTCTCATTCATGGACTTAGACAAGTCCAAATGTTCCCACAAGTCACTTTAGTTTTGTGGATCAAATCTGAAAATTTTTATTTAATTCAGAACTAGTTTGAGTTATTTGGTGCGTTACAATGAAAATTTGGTGTACTCTTGAATTTTTTATTTTTCTACTTTCCTTATGTTCGGTTCATCGACGTAGGGAGGTCCGAATTGAGTTTAGGCTTTTTCAATACATCATATAATAATAATCAAATTATCATATAAAGTTTGTTTAAATTCGGACTTCATTTAAGAATTTTTAAGTATTTAGTATAATCGAATTTCCTTCCTTAAACGTTAACGATTTCTACAATTCTCGTTTGTGGTTCTGGAATATTCAGATCTCCAAATTCAGTTCCGTTTTTTCTAACATGTCGTAAATATGTGTTAGAAGTAATCTGGAGCGTTTCGTCACGTTCGGATTTGAAATGAGCAATTTCAGACGCATTTTTAGAATTGGGAATATTTGTTCGATTTTCAGATAAGTCAATTTTGGAGAGTCGTAACTTTCTCATCTTTTATCGAAATACCACTACCAAGTCCTATAGCTTCGTCATATATCCGTTTACAATTTTCGTGTTTTGGCCGAAAGCTAATTCACACTTCTCGTTGGTCAAAAGTGAGCGTAAAACTAGCCGATCAACCAAATCTGATTTTCTGTAGCATCTCGGCACAGCACTGTCATCAACGTAATTTTGGTATTAATTTGTCCAGAATTTGGTGTAACAACCTTTAGAAAAGTTGTAGAGCTCTAAATTCCCTTTCCGTTGATATAAAGATCATCCTGATCGGAGTTCCGAGTACAAAGTTATGACTAAAATACAAACGATAACTCCATAACATCGTTTATATCGCCTTGACCAACTTTGACCCGTTTTTAAACCTCTTCCACCTCCATTTCAGTACATTTTCGACTTATGAGAACCCTTGTTGAATCATTTTGTTATTCTCAAACCCACTTAGGAGTTGTTTCTTTAAGAATTTGGATTACCAGTTCCACTTATGTTCATCGGCTTCATTGCGATTAATTTGTGTAGGTTCCAATTTTGAGGACAAAATTTCTTAAGAGGGGAAGATTGTAACACCTCGTGTTTTGATAGGCGTATTTTGGTTCATCTAGTTAGTTACTTCTCATTCACGGACTTAGACAAGTCCAAATGTTCCCACACGTCACTTTGGTGTTATGGAGAAAATCTGAAAATTTTTTATTTAATTCAGAACAAGTTTGAGCTATTTGGTGCGTTACTCGGAAAATTTGGCGTACTCTTGAATTTTCTATGTTTCTACTTTCTTTATGTTCGGTTCATCGACCTAGGGAGGTCCGAATTGAGTTTTGGCTTTTTCAATACGTCATAGAATAATAATTAAATTATCATATAAAGTTTCTTTAAATTCGGACTTCATTTAAGAATTTTTAAGTATTTAGTAGAACCGAATTTCCTTCCTTAAACGTTAACAATTTCTATAGTTCTCGTTTGTGTTTCCGGCATATTCAGACCTCCAAATTCAGTTCCGTTTTTTTGAACATGTTATAGATATGTGTTAGAAGTAATCTGAAGCGTTTCGTCACCTTCGGATTTGAAATGAGCAATTTCAGAGGCATTTTTAGAATTGGGAATATTTGCTCGATGTTTTAGATTAGTCAATTTTGGAGACTCGTAACTTTCTCATGTTTTATCCAAATACCACTGCCAACTCCAATAGCTTCATCATAAATCCGTTTACAACTTTCGTGTTTTGGCCGAAAGATAATTCACATTTCTCGTTGGTCCAAAGTGAGAGCAAAACTAGCCGATCAACCAAATCAGATTTTCTGTAGCATCTCGGCACAACGCTGTCTTCAACGGAATTCTGGTATTAATCTGTCCAGAATTTGGTGTAAAGTCCTTTAGGAAAGTTGTAGAGCTTTGAATTACCTTTCCGTTGATATAAAGATCATCCTGATCGGAGTTCTGAGTAACAAGTTATGACTAAAATACTAACGGTAACTCCATAACATCGTTTATATCACCTTGACCAACTTTTACCCGTTTTTAAACCTTTATTTTAAACTTCCACCTCCATTTCAGTCCATTTTCGACTTATGAGAACCCTTGTTGAATCATTTTGTAATTCTCAAACCCACTTAGGAGTTGTTTCTTTGAGAATTTGGATTACCAGTTCCACTTATGTTCTTCGGCTTCATTGCGGTTAATTTGTGTAGATTCCAATTTTGAGGACAAAATTTCTTAAGGGGGGAAGGTTATAACACCCCATGTTTTGATAGGCGTATTTTCGTTCATTTACTTAGTTACTTCTCATTCATGGACTTAGACAAGTCCAAATGTTCCCACAAGTCACTTTAGTTTTGTGGATAAAATCTGAAAATTTTTATTTAATTCAGAACTAGTTTGAGTTATTTGGTGCGTTACAGTGAAAATTTGGCGTACTCTTGAATTTTTTATTTTTCTACTTTCCTTATGTTCGGTTCATCGACGTAGGGAGGTCCGAATTGAGTTTAGGCTTTTTCAATACATCATATAATAATAATTAAATTATCATATAAAGTTTGTTTAAATTCGGACTTCATTTAAGAATTTTTAAGTATTTAGTATAATCGAATTTCCTTCCTTAAACGTTAACGATTTCTACAATTCTCGTTTGTGTTTCCGGAATATTCTGATCTCCAAATTCAGTTCCGTTTTTTTGAACATGTTATAAATATGTGTTTGAAGTAATCTGAAGCGTTTCGTCACGTTCGGATTTGAAATGAGCAATTTCAGAGGCATTTTTAGAATTGGGAATATTTGCTCGATGTTTTAGATTAGTCAATTTTTGAGACTCGTAACTTTCTCATCTTTTATCCAAATACCACTACCAACTCCAATAGCTTCATCATAAATCCGTTTACAACTTTCGTGTTTTGGCCGAAACATAATTCACACTTCTCGTTGGTCCAAAGTGTTTTTTTTTTTAGAGCAAAACTAGCCGATAAACCAAATCAGATTTTCTGTTTTAATAGCATCTCGGCACAACGCTGTCTTCATCGGAATTCTGGTATTAATCTGTCCAGAATTTGGTATAAAGTCCTTTAGAAAAGTTGTAGAGCTTTGAATTACCTTTCCGTTGATATAAAGATCATCCTGATCGGAGTTCCGAGTAAAAAGTTATGACTAAAATACAAACGGTAACTCCATAACATCGTTTATATCGACTTGACCAACTTTGACCCGTTTTTAAACCTCTTCCACCTCCATTTCAGTCCATTTTCAACTTATGAGAACCCTTGTTGAATCATTTTGTAATTCTCAAACCCACTTTTTTGGAGTTGTTTCTTTGAGAATTTGGATTTGTACCAGTTCCACTTATGTTCTTTGGCTTCATTGCGGTTTTTTTTTTTTTAATTTGTGTAGGTTCCAATTTTGAGGACAAAATTTCTTATGGGGGAAGGTTTTTTTTTAACACCCCGTGTTTTGATAGGCGTATTTTGTTTCATCTAGTTAGTTACTTGTCATTCATGGACTTAGACAAGTCCAAATGTTCCCACACGTTACTTTGGTGTTATGGAGAAAATCTGAATTTATTTTTTTTTTGGTTTTTAATTCAGAACTAGTTTGAGCTATTTGGTGCGTTACTCGATAATTTGGTGTATTTTTTTTTTTTTTTTTTTCTTTTGAATTTTCTATGTTTCTACTTTCTTTATGTTCGGTTCATCGACCTAGAGAGGTCCGAATTGAGTATTGGCTTTTTCAATACGTCATATATTTTATAATAATTAAATGATCATATAAAGTTTCTTTAAATTCGGACTTCATTTAAGAATTTTTAAGTATTTAGTAGAATCGAATTTCCTTCCTTAAACGTTAACAATTTCTATAATTCGGTTGTGTTTCCGGAATATTCAGACCTCCAAATTCAGTTCTGTTTTTTTGAACATGTTATAAATATGTGTTAGAAGTAATCTGAAGCGTTTCGCCACGTTCGGATTTGAAATGAGCAATTTCAGAGGCATTTTTAGAATTTGGAATATTTGCTCGATGTTTTAGATTAGTCAATTTTGGAGACTCGTAACTTTCTCATGTTTTATCCAAATACCACTGCCAACTCCAATAGCTTCATCATAAATTCGTTTACAACTTTCGTGTTTGGCTTTTTGTTTTTTTTTAATTTTTTTTTTTTTTATTTAATAATTCACACTTCTCGTTGGTCCAAAGTTTTTTTTTAGAGCAAAACTAGCCGATCAACCAAATCAGATTTTCTGTAGCATCTCGGCACAACGCTGTCTTCAACGGAATTCTGGTATTAATCTGTCCAGAATTTGGTGTTTTAATTTAATAAATCCTTTAGAAAAGTTTTTTTTTTTATGTAGAGCTTTGAATTACCTTTCCGTTGATATAAAGATCATCCTTTTTTATCGGAGTTCTGAGTAACAAGTTATGACTAAAATACTAACGGTAACTCCATAACATCGTTTATATCACCTTGACCAACTTTTACCCGTTTTTAAACCTCTTCCACCTCCATTTATTAACAGTCCATTTTCGACTAAATATGAGAACCCTTGTTGAATCATTTTGTAATTCTCAAACCCACTTAGGAGTTGTTTCTTTGAGAATTTGGATTACCAGTTCCACTTATGTTCTTCGGCTTCATTGCGGTTAATTTTTTAGTGTAGATTCCAATTTTGAGGACAAAATTTCTTAAGGGGGGAAGGTTATAACACCCCATGTTTTGTTTTTTTTATAGGCGTATTTTCGTTCATTTACTTAGTTACTTCTCATTCATGGACTTAGACAAGTCCAAATGTTCCCACATGTCACTTTAGTTTTTGTGGATAAAATCTGAAAATTTTTATTTAATTCAGAACTAGTTTGAGTTATTTGGTGCGTTACAATGAAAATTTGGTGTACTCTTGAATTTTTTATTTTTCTACTTTACTTTGTTCGGTTCATATTAATTCACGTAGGGAGGTCCGAATTGAGTTTAGGCTTTTTCAATACATCATATAATAATAATTAAATTATCATATAAAGTTTGTTTAAATTCGGAAAAAAATTCATTTAAGAATTTTTAAGTATTTTTTAGTATAATCGAATTTCCTTCCTTAAACGTTAACGATTTCTACAATTCTCGTTTGTGTTTCCGGAATATCAATCTGACCTCCAAATTTTATTAGTTCCGTTTTTTTGAACATGTTATAAATATGTGTTTGAAGTAATCTGAAGCGTTTCGTCACGTTCGGATTTGAAATGAGCAATTTCAGAGGCATTTTTAGAATTGGGAATATTTGCTCGATGTTTTAGATTAGTCAATTTTTGAGACTCGTAACTTTCTCATCTTTTATCCAAATACCACTACCAACTCCAATAGCTTCATCATAAATCCGTTTACAACTTTCGTGTTTTGGCCGAAACATAATTCACACTTCTCGTTGGTCCAAAGTGAGAGCAAAACTAGCCGATAAACCAAATCAGATTTTCTGTAGCATCTCGGCACAACGCTGTCTTCATCGGAATTCTGGTATTAATCTGTCCAGAATTTCGTATAAAGTCCTTTAGAAAAGTTGTAGAGCTTTGAATTACCTTTCCGTTGATATAAAGATCATCCTGATCGGAGTTCCGAGTAAAAAGTTATGACTAAAATACAAACGGTAACTCCATAACATCGTTTATATCGACTTGACCAACTTTGACCCGTTTTTAAACCTCTTCCACCTCCATTTCAGTCCATTTTCAACTTATGAGAACCCTTGTTGAATCATTTTGTAATTCTCAAACCCACTTAGGAGTTGTTTCTTTGAGAATTTGGATTACCAGTTCCACTTATGTTCTTTGGCTTCATTGCGGTTAATTTGTGTAGGTTCCAATTTTGAGGACAAAATTTCTTATGGGGGGAAGGTTGTAACACCCCGTGTTTTGATAGGCGTATTTTGGTTCATCTAGTTAGTTACTTGTCATTCATGGACTTAGACAAGTCCAAATGTTCCCACACGTTACTTTGGTGTTATGGAGAAAATCTGAAATTTTTTTATTTAATTCAGAACTAGTTTGAGCTATTTGGTGCGTTACTCGGATAATTTGGTGTACTTTTGAATTTTCTATGTTTCTACTTTCTTTATGTTCGGTTCATCGACCTAGAGAGGTCCGAATTGAGTATTGGCTTTTTCAATACGTCATATAATAATAATTAAATGATCATATAAAGTTTCTTTAAATTCGGACTTCATTTAAGAATTTTTAAGTATTTAGTAGAATCGAATTTCCTTCCTTAAACGTTAACAATTTCTATAATTCTCGGTTGTGTTTCCGGAATATTCAGACCTCCAAATTCAGTTCTGTTTTTTTGAACATGTTATAAATATGTGTTAGAAGTAATCTGAAGCGTTTCGCCACGTTCGGATTTGAAATGAGCAATTTCAGAGGCATTTTTAGAATTTGGAATATTTGCACGATGTTTTAGATTAGTCAATTTTGGAGACTCGTAACTTTCTCATGTTTTATCCAAATACCACTGCCAACTCCAATAGCTTCATCATAAATTCGTTTACAACTTTCGTGTTTTGGCCGAAAGATAATTCACACTTCTCGTTGGTCCAAAGTGAGAGCAAAACTAGCCGATCAACCAAATCAGATTTTCTGTAGCATCTCGGCACAACGCTGTCTTCAACGGAATTCTGGTATTAATCTGTCCAGAATTTGGTGTAAAGTCCTTTCGAAAAGTTGTAGAGCTTTGAATTACCTTTCCGTTGATATAAAAGATCATCCTGATCGGAGTTCTGAGTAACAAGTTATGACTAAAATACTAACGGTAACTCTATAACATCGTTTATATCGCCTTGACCAACTTTTACCCATTTTTAAACCTCTTCCAGCTCCATTTCAGTCCATTTTCGACTTATGAGAACCCTTGTTGAATCATTTTGTAATTCTCAAACCCACTTAGGAGTTGTTTCTTTGAGAATTTGGATTACCAGTTCGACTTATGTTCTTTGGCTTCATTGTGGTTAAATTGTGTAGATTCCAATTTTGAGGACAAAATTTCTTAAGGGGGGAAGGTTATAACACCCCATGTTTTGATAGGCGTATTTTCGTTCATTTACTTAGTTACTTCTCATTCATGGACTTAAACAAGTCCAAATGTTCCCACAAGTCACTTTAGTGTTGTGGATAAAATCTGAAAATTTTTATTTAATTCAGAACTAGTTTGAGTTATTTGGTGCGTTAGATTGAAAATTTGGTGTACTCTTGAATTATTTATTTTTCTACTTTCCTTATGTTCGGTTCATCGACGAAGGGAGGTCCGAATTGAGTTTAGGCTTTTTCAATACGTCATATAATAATAATTAAATTATCATATAAAGTTTGTTTAAATTCGGACTTCATTTAAGAATTTTTAAGTATTTAGTATAATCGAATTTCCTTCCTTAAACGTTAACGATTTCTACAATTCTCGTTTGTGGTTCTGGAATATTCAGACCTCCAAATTCAGTTCCGTTTTTTCTAACATGTCATAAATATGTGTTAGAAGTAATCTGAAGCGTTTCGTCACGTTTGGATTTGAAATTAGCAAATTTAGACGCATTTTTAGAATTGGGAATATTTGCTCGATTTTCAGATTACTCAATTTTGGAGACTCGTAACTTTCTCATCTTTTATCGAAATACCACTGCCAAGTCCTATAGCTTCATCATATATCCGTTTACAACTTTCTTGTTTTGGCCGAAAGCTAATTCACACTTCTCGTTGGTCAAAAGTGAGAGCAAAACTAGCCGATCAACCAAATCTGATTTTTTGTAGCATCTCGGCACAGCGCGGTCTTCAACGGAATTCTGGTATTAATCTGTCCAGAATTTGGTGTAAAGTCCTTTAGAAAAGTTGTAGAGCCTAGAATTACCTTTCCGTTGATATAAAGATCATCCTGATCGGAGTTCCGAGTAAAAAGTAATGACTAAAATACAAACGGTAACTCCATAACATCGTTTATATCGCCTTGACCAACTAAGACCAGTTTTTAAACCTCTTCCACCTCTATTTCAGTCCATTTTCGACTTATGAGAACTCTTGTTGAATTATTTTGTAATTCTCAAAGCCACTTAGGAGTTGTTTCTTTGACAATTTGGATTACCAGTTCGACTTATGTTCTTTGGCTTCATTGCGGTTAATTTGTGTAGGTTCCAATTTTGAAGACAAAATTTGTTAAGGGGGGCAAGTTGTAACACCCTGTGTTTTGATAGGCGTATTTTCGTTCATTTAGTTAGTTACTTCTCATTAATGGACTTAGACAAGTCCAAATGTTCCCACACCTCACTTAGGTGTTATGGATGAAATCTGAAAATTTGGATTTAATTCGGAACTAGTTTGAGTAATTTGGTGCGTTAATCGGAAAATTTGGTGTGATCTTGAATTTTCTATTTTTCTACTTTCCTTATGTTCAGTTCATCGACGTAGGGAGGTCCGAATTGAGTTTTGTCTTTTTCAATACGTCATATAATAATAATTAAATTATCATATAAAGTTTGTTTAAATTCGGACTTCATTTAAGAATTTTTAAGTATTTAGTATAATCGAATTTCCTTTCCTAAACGTTAACAATTTCTACAATTCTCTTTTGTGGTTCCGGAATATTCAGACCTCCAAATTCAGTTCCATTTTTTCTAACATGTCATAAATATGTGTTAGAAGTAATCTGGAGCGTTTCGTCTCGTTTGGATTTGAAATGAGCAATTTCAGAGGCATTTTTAGAATTGGGAATATTTGCTCGATGGTTTAGATTAGTCAATTTTGGAGACTCATAACTTTCTCATCTTTTATCATAATACCACTGCCAACTCCTATAGCTTCATCATATATCCATTTAAAAGTTTCGTGTTTTGGCCGAAATCTAATTCACATTTCTCGTTGGTCAAAAGTAAGAGCAAAACTAGCCGATCAACTAAATTCGATTTTCTATAGCATCTCGGCACAGCGCTGTCTTCAACGGAATTCTGGTATTAATCTGTCCAGAATTTGGTGTAACATCCTTTAGAAAAGTTGTAGAGCTTTGAATTACCTTTCCGTTGATATAAAGATCATCCTGATTGGAGTTCCGAGTAAAATGTTATGACTAAAATACAAACGGTAACTCCATAACATCGTTTATATCACCTTGACCAACTTTGACCCGTTTTTAAACCTCTTCCACCTCCATTTCAGTCCATTTTCGACTTATGAGAACCCTTGTTGAATCATTTTGTAATTCTCAAACCCACTTAGTAGTTGTTTCTTTGAGAATTTGGATTACCAGTTCCACTTATGTTCATCGGCTTCATTGCGGTTAATTTGTGTTGGTTCCAATTTTGAGCAAAAACTTTCTTAAGGTGGAAGTTTGTAACACCCCATGTTTTGATAGGCGTAATTTTGTTCATTTAGTTAGTTACTTCTCATTCATGGACTTAGTCAAGTCCAAATGTTCTAACTCGACACGTTGTTGTTATGGATAAAATCTGAAATTTTTTATTTAATTCAGAACTAGTTTGAGTTATTTGGTGCGTTACTTGGAAAATTTGGTGTAGTCTTGAATTTTTTATTTTTCTACTTTCCTTATGTTTGGTTCATCGACGTAGGGAGGTCCGAATTGAGTTTTGGCTATTTCAATACATCATATAATAATAATTAAATTACATATAAAGTTTGTTTAAATTCGTACTTCATTTAAGAATTTTTAAGTGTTTAGTAGAATCGAATTTCCTTCCTTAAACGTTAACAATTTCTACAATTCTCGCTTGTGGTTCCGGAATATTCAGACCTCCAAATTTAGTTCCGTTTTTTCGAACATGTCATTAATATGTGTTAGAAGAAATGTGGAGCATTTCGTCACGTTCGGATTTGAAATGAGCAATTTCAGAGGCATTTTTAGAATAGGGAATATTTGCTCGATGTTTTAGATTAGTCAATTTTGGAGACTCGTAACTTTCTCATCGTTTATCCAAATACCACTGCCAACTCCTATAGCTTCATCATATATCCGTTTACAACTTTCGTGTTTTGGCCGAAAGCTAATTCGCACTTCTCGTTGGTGAAAAGTGAAAGCAAAACTAGCCGATCAACCAAATCTGATTTTCTGTAGCATCTCGGCACAGTGCTGTCTTCAACGGAATTCTGGTATAAATCTATCCAGAATTTGGTGTAACATCTTTTAGAAAAGTTGTAGAGCTTTGAATTACCTTTCCGTTGATATAAAGATCATCCTGATTGGAGTTCCGAGTAAAAAGTTATGAATAAAATACAAACGGTGACTCCATAACATCCTTTATATCGCCTTGACCAACTTTGACCCGTTTTTAAATCTCTTCCACCTCTATTTCAATCCATTTTTGACTTATGAGAACCCTTGTTGAATCATTTTGTAATTCTCAAACCCACTTAGGAGTTGTTTCTTTGTGAATTTGGATTACCAGTTCGACTTATGTTCTTTGGCTTCATTGCGGTTAATTTGTGTAGGTTCCAATTTTGAGGACAAAATTTCTTAAGGGGGGAAAGTTGTAACACCCCGTGTTTTGATAGGCGTATTTTCGTTCATTTAGTTAGTTACTTCTCATTCATGGACTTAGAAAAGTCCAAATGTTCCCACACCTCACTTTGGTGTTATGGATAAAATCTGAAAATTTTGATTTAATTCGGAACTAGTTTGAGTAATTTGGTGCGTTATTCGGAAAATTTGGTGTACTTTTGAATTTTTTATTTTTCTACTTTCCTTATGTTCGGTTCATCGACGTAGGGAGGTCCGAATTGAGTTTAGGCTTTTTCAATACATCATATAATAATAATCAAATTATCATATAAAGTTTCTTTAAATTCGGACTTCATTTAAGAATTTTTAAGTATTTAGTATAATCGAATTTCCCTCCTTAAACACTAACAATTTCTACAATTCTCGTTTGTGGTTCCGGAAAATTCAGACCTCCAAATTCAGTTCCATTTTTTCTAACATGTCATAAATATGTGTTAGAAGTAATTTGGAGCGTTTCGTCACATTCGGATTTGAAATGAGCAATTTCAGAGGCATTTTTGGAATTGGGAATATTTGCTCGATGTTTTAGATTAGTCGATTTTGGAGACTCGTAACTTTCTCATCTTTTATCCAAATACCACTGCCAGCTCCTATAGCTTCATCATATATCCGTTTACAACTTTCGTGTTTTGGCCGAATGCAAATTCACACTTCTCGTTCGTCAAAAGTGAGAGCACAACAAGCCAATCAACCAAATATGATTTTCTGTAGCATCTCGGCACAGCGCTGTCTTCAACGGAATTCTGGTATTAATCTGTCCAGAATTTGGTGTAAAGTCCTTTAGAAAAGTTGTAGAGCTTTGAATTACCTTTCCGTTGATATAAAGATCATCCTGATCGGAGTTCGGAGTAAAATGTTATGACTAAAATACAACCGGTAACTGCATAACATCGTTTATATCGCCTTGACCAACTTTGACCCGTTTTTAAACCTCTTCCACCTCCATTTCAGTCCATTTTCGACTTATGAGAACCCTTGTTGAATCATTTTGTTATTCTCAAACCCACTTAGGAGTTGTTTCTTTGAGAATTTGGATTACCAGTTCGACTTATGTTCTTTGGTTTCATTGCGGTTAATTTGTGTAGGTTCCAATTTTGAGGACAAAATTTCTTAATGGGGGAAGGTTGTAACTCCCCATTTTTTGATTGGCGTATTTTCGTTCATTTTGTTAGTTACTTCTCATTCATGGACTTAGACAAGTCCAAATGTTCCCACAAGTCACCTTGGTGTTAGGGATAAAATTTAAAAATTTTTATTTAATTCAGAACTAGTTTTAGTTATTTGGTGCGTAACTTGGAAAATTTGGTGTACTCTTCAATTTTTTATTTTTCTACTTTCCGTATGTTCGATTCATCGACCTAGGGAGGTCCGAATTGAGTTTTGTTTTTTTCAATACGTCATATAATAATTATTAAATCACCTTGTAAGCTTCTTTAAATTCAGACTTCATTTAAGAATTTTAAGTATTTAGTATAATCGAATTTCCCCCCTTAAACGCTAACAATTTCTGCAATTCTCGTTTGTGGTTCCGGAATATTCAGACCTCCAAATTCCGTTCCATTTTTTCTAACATGTCATAAATATGTGTTAGAAGTAATTTTGAGCGTTTCGTCACGTTCGGATTTGAAATGAGCAATTTCAGAGGCATTTTTAGAATTGGGAATATTTGCTCGATGTTTTAGATTAGTCAATTTTGGAGACTCGTAACTTTCTCATCTTTTTTCCAAATACCACTGCCAACTCCTATAGCTTCATCATATATCCGTTTACAACTTTCGTGTTTTGGCCGAATGCTAATTCACACTTCTCGTTGGTCAAAAGTGAGAGAAAACCTAGCCGATCAACCAAATATGATTTTCTGTAGCATCTCGGCACAGCGCTGTCTTCTACGGAATTCTGGTATTAATCTGTCCAGAATTTGGTGTAAAGTCCTGTAGAAAAGTTGTAGAGCTTTGAATTACCTTTCCGTTGATATAAAGATCATCCTGATCGGAGTTCCGAGTAAAAAGTTATGACTAAAATACAAACGGTAACTCCATAACATCGTTTATATCGCCTTGACCAACTTTGACCCGTTTTTAAACCTCTTGCACCTCCATTTCAGTCCATTTTCGACTTATGAGAACCCTTATTGAATCATTTTGTAATTCTCAAACCCACTTAGGAGTTGTTTCTTTGAGAATTTGGATTACCAATTGGACTTATGTTCTTTGGCTTCAATGCGGTTAATTTGTGTAGGTTCCAATTTTGAGGACAAAATTTCTTAAGGGGGAAAGTTTTAACACACCGTGTTTTGATAGGCATATTTTCGTTCATTTAGTTAGTTACTTCTCATTCATGGACTTAGACAAGTCGAAATGTTCCCACACCTCACTTTGGTGTTATGGATAAAATCTGAAAATTTTGATTTAATTCGGAACTAGTTTGAGTTATTTGGTGCGTTACTCGGAAAATTTGGTGTACTCTTGAATTTTCTATTTTTCTACTTTCCTTATGTTAGGTTCATCGACCTAGGAAGGTCCGAATTAATTTTTGTCTTTTTCGATACGTCATATAATAATTATTAAAACACCATGTAAGCTTCTTTAAATTCGGACTTCAATTAAGAATTTTTAAGTATTTAGTAGAATCGAATTTCCTTCCTTAAACGTTAATAATTTCAACAATTCTCGTTTGTGGTTCCGGAATATTCAGACCTCCAAATTCAGTTCCGTTTTTTTGAACATGTCATAAATATGTGATAGAAGTAATCTGGAGCGTTTCGTCACGTTCGGATTTGAAATGAGCAATTTCAGAGGCATTTTTAGAATTGGGAATATTTGCTCGATGTTTTAGATTAGTCAATTTTGGAGACTCGTAACTTTCTCATCTTTTATCCAAATACCACTGCCAGCTCCTATAGCTTCATCATATATCCGTTTACAGCTTTCATGTTTTGGCCGAATGCAAATTCACACTTCTCGTTCGTCAAAAGTGAGAGCACAACAAGCCAATCAACCAAATATGATTTTCTGTAGCATCTCGGCACAGCGCTGTCTTCAACGGAATTCTGGTATTAATCTGTCCAGAATTTGGTGTAAAGTCCTTTAGAAAAGTTGTAGAGCTTTGAATTACCTTTCCGTTGATATAAAGATCATCCTGATCGGAGTTCGGAGTAAAATGTTATGACTAAAATACAACCGGTAACTGCATAACATCGTTTATATCGCCTTGACCAACTTTGACCCGTTTTTAAACCTCTTCCACCTCCATTTCAGTCCATTTTCGACTTATGAGAACCCTTGTTGAATCATTTTGTTATTCTCAAACCCACTTAGGAGTTGTTTGATATGGAGCTATCTTCGTCGCTAAAAATAGCTTGATCAAAGACCCTTATGTACCTACAAAATATATTAGTAACGTAGATAGTAGTAGTAAGGGGTCAAATCCACGGGAGTTGTTTTATGAATCAATGAAAACAAAGTTGAGAAAATAATAGATTTAGAATAAAAACCATTTTTTTTTTCTTTTAGAAATGCTTACTTTTCTTAGGAATAATTTTAATACTACTAAAATGTAATGAAAGTAGAGAAAGTTGTCTTGGAGAAATAAAGTGTAGGGATTTCAAGAGTTAAGAATCCACCACCAAATTATCAATGGATCTAGAATAATATATTATTGCACATATATACCCAAAATAAATTCTATACTAGTTTGATTAAATGGAATCACCTATGGTATGTAGAGTGAACCCAAAAGATAACCAAATAGTATTTGACAATTTATTTGTTTATAAGAGATTTTTCCTTTCAAGATCTATATTTTCTTCTTTTAGAAATAATAATAATACAAGGTTGTCACTCACTTACATTAACATTAAAGAACTAGAAGATAAATTTGGAAAATAAAATGAACTTAAGAAAATCCTATGGTATGTAGCTCATCTCTTAAGTCAAGTATAAAAACCAAAATGGGATCACCTATGGTATGTAGAGTGATCCAAAGATCTTATTTAAGAAAAATCACAAATGAGTATATTTATGCAATATTATAAAATTCTAAATCACAAATAAAAATGAGGCTTCATCTCTCCCCTTGAAAGGGAGATTAGCCTTCCATAAAGATAGAAGAACAAAACAAATAATAAAATAGCTCCTTAAATATCTCCAAATATGTGAGTAAAAGAATTTCTCTCAACACTCTACAATATTATCTTCTTCAATAAAATGAAACAATAATACAAGAAGAAGAAAAATATGTAGCACTCAAATATTTTCTCTCTCTAGAACAAGCTCTCTTGCTCCAAGCTCTCCTCCTTTCTTTTAAACTCACGTAGGTGGTCTCCTTCTCTTGGCCAAATATGAATCAATATATGTGTGAAAATGGGAGAGGAACATAATCATGAAAAGTAGACAATGGGGTGAGGGGGTGTAAGAGAATAATAGGCTTTGTCTAGAGAGTGGGGTGTGTAAGAGAATAATGTGGACATTGTCTAGGTAGTGGAGTGTTGGGTTATGGGTTGAGAGATTAAAAAAATATGAGAGTGGGCACACACACTTTTGGGATATTTTTCTCTCTTTTTTTTCTTTTGCTGCCGGAATATTGCAATGAAATTTCGGATATGAAGATGGCCGAATTTGGAAAAGTGTTGAACTGGAAAGTTGTAGCTCTCGAAATTCTCTTGATTTTAGGCTCAAGAAACGCATGATTCGGAGTTCCGAGCAAAAAGTTATGCTTTAAAAACTATCCGAGCAACTTTAGGTGTCCTGTCTCACATATTCAACAAAGTTAAGCATTTAATTACATAAATTGAGACAAGAACCTGCAAAACAACTAAATGTCAACATTAGATAATATAATGCAATTTTTGACACTTAAATTTCGGCATTTGGGGAATTAAAAATAACAGTTTTGGGTGCTTATCACACCACCCCAAACAGCATTTTGCTAGTCCGCAAGCAAAAAGAGAGATAATAGATAAGGAGCCAAAACGAATCACTTTCCATGGTGATTCTCGATTGCACTTAGCATGTGCAACAAGCCTTTTAAACCTCTAAGTCACCCAAAGAGGACGAGTGAAGTCTCGTAAGGGTTTGCAGCGAAGACACCCATAAACTTCCAAAACGTATTTACAAAAAAAAAAATTATTTTCGGCGATACTTTCTCTTATTTTGCCTCAGGGAAATATCAAGTATCCAGCTATAGAGAAGACAATGAATCATCGAAGTTAATAGAAGCTTGTATGCTATACAATACCAAAATGGCACAATCCTTCTTAAGATTCAGTGTTTGCAACCGGCATTTAAATAATTTTGATGTGATTCCCTATATTTGCCTTATAGAATTTACGCTTCGACTTCAAATCTCACTAGATATATTCTCTCAAAATTGAATCGCTCCGAGATGTGGCTAATTGTTTCTCTCTTTGCTTGTGAGTGACAAGAGTAGATGCACACAAAGCAAATAACTCACAAGCATAAATAAGAAAGACGGATATTGGAAAGAATTTGATCTCATGAAAGGAATGCCAACCACCATGTGAGAATGTCAAGTTGTTTAAACATATTACCTTAACAAACACTACCGCACCAAAGATCAACTAGGTCTTTTATATGGGGTGGGATGAGGGAAAATGGAATGTTGATGTGTGTATAAGAAGGTTGAAGACTTTCTAAGGAGTTTGGACTTTTCTAGTATCACTTGTTTTCATGCTCTATTGTTGATCGCAATTTTTTTTTTTTTTTTTTTTTTTTTTTATGCGATTTGAAACGATTACATGTTGAAAACAATAATTTCTTTTGTCAGATCAACCATACTTTTCTCAAACACAAGGATAGGTCATGAAATAAATGGTAGGATTATTTTGGCAATGATGGCCTAATGTCATCTCTAAGGTTTAATGCGGCAATTTTTGTTTTGACTTGGTAAAAGTTTCACAACTCAAAAAGGATTTCATTCTCAGTGGTCAGCCAAATATGAAAGAATAATGAGATCATGCAACGATATTAATGACGATATCCAAATGAAGTTAAGTCATCTTGTGACTCAGAGTTTGCGTATAACTCTCTACAAGGTGAAAGGCTCTAAACTCACGGGTTTAAGTCTCCACAAGTATTCTTTTTAGCTCATTAGAGAATCACATACTACAGATATAACCGTTGTGCAAAGACATGTGAACTCTAAGAATTGATAGTGCTTATATGCCTATAAAGGTATCGTTAAAGCTTATAAGACTAACATTAGACATTATGATTCCTTGACTTCTAAAAAATGGATCATCGTCATTCAATCTCATCATGGATAAGATACTGAATCGCCAAAAACTTTTAAAAGAAAAAAAAGAAAAATCTTTTTTTTTTTTTTTTTTAATGAAAATGTGTTGCTTCTGAATCAGTTTTCAAAAAGGGAACTAATTTGGTAAAACCCCACCCCCAAACAAAGAGAACATCGTCCTCGATGCTAAAGATGAAATATATAAATGTAAGCATAAGGTTGGAAAAATTACCGTAATTACCTGATTCGAAAGTTGAACCGTGAAAAGTATCCATCAGAATCTGGATAAGCAAAAGACACGGAAACAATTGCACAAGTCTATCATATATAACTCATGGGTGGATTAGTAAAAACCACCCCCAAACAGGATAAGACTGGTACTCAGAAACACACTCAATGGGTTGCCTCCCAGAAGCGCTAAGTTTAATGTCTTCAGCCAGACAAAGCAGACACACCCTCAAAAATGATAGAGCTAGAATAAGAGTACAGAGAGGGCGGAAAGATAACAACAACCCCTTAGTATGATGTTTACTCAAGGTACATGGGATTAACAAGGTCAATTTGCTCTACTAGAGATGAATTAAGCTCGAAGAATGGTTTCAATCTTTGACCATTGACCTGAAAGGTAGTACCATCTTTCGGATTTTCAACAGTGATGGCACCATAAGGTGTGACAGATTGGACAGTGAAAGGTCCTTCCCACCTGGTTTTCAATTTACCAGGGAAAAGGTGCAGGCGAGAATTATACAATAACACTTTCTGTCCAGGATGAAACTCTTTTCGCAATATGCTATGATCATGAATCCATTTCATTTTGTCCTTGTATTTCTTAGACAGATCATAAGCATCATTTCGTAATTCCTCAAGTTCATTGAGTTGCAACTTTCTTTGCTCACCAGCTTTATCAAGATCAAAGTTAAGGGTTTTGATAGCCCAGTATGCATTGTGCTCAAGTTCGACTGGAAGGTGACAGGGCTTACCAAAGATTAAGCGATAAGGGGACATGCCTATAGGAGTCTTGAAGGCGGTGCGGTATGCCCAAAGAGCATCTGCAAGTCGCAAAGACCAATCTTTCCTACTTGGATTGACTGTCTTTTCAAGAATTTGCTTAATCTGACGATTTGAAACTTCTACCTGGCCACTGGTTTGGGGATGGTACGCCAAAGCAAGTTTATGGGTTATGCCATACTTCTTAACGAGATTCTCAAAGCTACGGTTACAAAAATGTGTACCGTTATCACTGATGATGGCTCTTGGAGTACCAAACCGAGCAAAGACATATTCTTTCAAGAATTTCACAACAACTCGATGATCATTTGTGTAACAGGGTATCGCTTCTATCCACTTGGAGACATAGTCGACTGCCATAAGGATATATTTAAAACCATGAGATGGGGGAAATGGGCCCATAAAGTCGATCCCCCAAACATCAAAGATCTCAACGATCAAGATGGGCGTGAGAGGCATCATATGCCTTCGAGATAGCCGTCCTAATTGTTGACAATTTGGACAGGCTTTACAAAATTCATGAGCGTTGCGAAAAAGGGTGGGCCAGTAAAACCCGCTTTGCAAAACTTTTGCAGCAGTTTTCTTCGAGCTAAAATGGCCACCACATGCATGGTTATGGCAAAATGAAAGGATCTTATTTTGCTCAAACTCGGGGACACATCTACGGATGATTTGATCAGGACAATACTTGAAGAGAAAAGGATCATCCCATGAGTAGTATTTGACCATGGACATGAATTTGGACTTGTCTTGCTTTGTCCAATGAATGGGAATTTGGTTAGTGACAAGAAAGTTGACAATATCAGCAAACCATGGTGACTGAGAAATAGCAAAAAGTTGCTCATCAGGGAATGACTCGGATATAGGCAAATGGCCATTTTCAGACATAGCAGTGAGTCTAGACAGGTGGTCAGCGACCACATTCTCAGTACCCTTTTTATCTTTGATTGCCAAGTTAAATTCTTGGAGCAAGAGGATCCAACGGATGAGGCGAGATTTGGCATCTTTTTTGCTTAGAAGGTACCTTAATGCCGAATGATCAGAGTACACAGTGACTGGAGATCCAAGAAGGTATGCACGAAATTTGTCGAGGGCAAAGACGACCGCCAACAATTCTTTCTCAGTCGTTGTGTAATTGAGTTGGGCTGGATTGAGAGTTTTGCTAGCATAATGAATCACATGAGAACGTTTATTAACTCTCTGCCCCAAAACAGCCCCAATGGCATAATCAGATGCATCGCACATGATTTCAAACGGGAGATCCCAATCAGGAGGTCGAATAATCGGAGTTGAGATCAACTCGGATTTAAGACGCTCAAAAGCAATGACACAAGCTTCATTGAAGACAAAAGGCACGTCTTTCGAAAGAAGATTAGTCAAAGGTCGGGCTATCTTAGAAAAATCCTTGATAAATCGCCGATAGAAACCGGCATGCCCTAAAAAAGAACGGATGTCCTTAATTGACCTAGGAGCTGGTAAAGAGGAGATTAAATCAACCTTTGCCTTATCGACCTCAATACCTTTGCAAGAGATTACATGTCCCAAAACAATACCTTTTTTTACCATGAAATGACATTTTTCCCAATTAAGAACTAAATTCTTTTCTTGGCATCGTTCTAACACCATGGTCAGATGAGAAAGGCATTGATCAAAGGATGAGCCATACACAGAGAAATCGTCCATAAAGACCTCTAAGAATCGTTCCACCATGTCACTGAAAATGCTCATCATACACCTTTGAAAAGTCGCAGGTGCATTGCACAAGCCGAATGGCATGCGTGAATAGGCAAATGTGCCAAATGGACATGTGAAAGTAGTTTTTTCTTGGTCTTGAGGATCAATGGGAATTTGATTGTACCCAGAATATCCATCTAGGAAACAATAAAAAGAATGTCCAGCAAGTCGCTCAAGCATTTGGTCTATGAAAGGAAGAGGAAAATGATCTTTCCTTGTGACACTATTTAGCTTTCGGTAATCAATACAGACACGCCATCCAGTCGAGATTCTGGTTGGGACTAGCTCATTATCACTATTTTTTACAACAGTGATACCAGATTTCTTTGGAACAACATGAATGGGGCTGACCCATTGGCTGTCAGAGATAGGGTATATGATTCCTACATCAAGCAACTTAAGGATTTCTGATCGAACAACTTCTTTCATGACTGGGTTCAATCGACGTTGTGGCTCACGAGAAGTTTTTGCACCATCTTCCAAATGGATGCGATGACTACAAATAGTCGGACTGATACCTTTAAGGTCAGATATGTTCCAACCCAAGGCTGATTTATGCTTTCTTAGAACATCGACTAGATTAACTTCTTGCTCGGAAGTCAAGTCGGAGGCAATGATGACTGGATGAGTTTGATTTGAACCTAAATGGACATATTTCAGCTCAGAAGGCAATGGCTTTAGGTCCAAACTTTTTTGTGAATCCTGAACATTGGTGAACTCAGTTTCAGGCATAGTTGCAAGCATTGACTCGCAATCAGACTTAACCACACTGTTAGGGCCAGTATCTATACCAAGAATTGGTTCAAGATGAAGAGATTCAAAGCAATCTGTCCAAGTTTCATTCTCAGTGATCCATTTATCAATGTCTATCAAAGTGGTGGAGTCTAACAAAGAATTGACACTATCCATGGCATCATCTAAATCAAAATCTGATTCAAGAAAATTCAGACATTGTTGGATAGGATCGTCAGGATAAGAATGGTCCACCATTTCTTGAACAAGACTATCGATAACACACACTTCTTCTACCATTTCAACATCAGATGGATGTTTCATGAGTTGAAAAATATTGACTTTCACTGTCAAATTACCAAAGGTAAGAGTCATAGACCCATTCCTACAGTTAATGAGCGCATTTGCAGTGGCAAGAAAAGGACGTCCCAAAATGATTGGGATGGAGTTTTCATCAGAGGGCTGGGTGTCTAGAACTATGAAATCAACTGGGTAATAAAAGTCAGACACCTTAACCAAAACATCCTCAACAATTCCTCGGGGGACTTTGACAGAACGATCTGCCAATTGCAGAGTGACTCGAGTGGGCTTCATATCTTGCAAGCCCAACTCTTGGTAGAGAGAATATGGTAACAAATTAACACTGGCTCCTAAATCAAGTAACGCTTGAGTTGAATACTTGTTACCTAACTTGCATGGGATCGTAGGACGACCAGGATCTTTGTATTTGACAACAGTCTTTTGCTGAATGACAGATGTAGCCTGTTCGGCTATGAAAGCATCATGTGGGACATTTGTCCTCCGCTTGACAGTACACAAGTCTTTCAAGAACTTAGCATACGAAGGGATTTGTTTGATGGCAGTAAGGAATGGAATGTTGATATGAACATTTTGGAACACTTCCTTAATCTCATCAAAGTGCTTCGCTTTGGTGGTCAATGCTAACCTATCAGGAAAGGGTGCCCGAGGCACATAAATTGTTTCCTTAGGTTGAGTCCCTTCTTTTTTCTTGAGTGAAACTTTGGAATCCTCCTTCGACAAATTTGTATCTTGAACCACACCTTCTGGTTCACTAGGAGGGAATTTGGGAATGACAGATGTATCATTCTCAATGGAATCATTAGGCATTTCAACATGATTATCAATTTGCCGTCCTGATCTTAAGGTGGTGACAGACTTCAACTCACCTTGAAATTGGTCTTGACCAGAAAAGGAACCAACCTCATACACAGGCTCTTTGCTATTACCTTTTGGATTAGCAATTGGTTGACTAGGGAATTTACCCTTGTCTCTCTCAGCAGTCAATTGACTCAACTGTTGTTGCATTTGTTGGATTGCTTGAGAGGTGCTTTGTGTATGGGCATTAAGAGTTTGTTGTTGTTGCGTGAGAATTTGCAACATAAGGTCTTCGAGAGCTGATTTCGATTGCTGTTGAGGGGCAGCATATGGAAGTTGAGGAACCAACTCTCTACTAGCACTTAACTGAGGCGCAGAACCATAAGAATGACTAGACGAATGGACAATCTGTTGATTTCCGAATGGTTTCCATTTTGATGCGAAAAATGATGGCGATCATTTGGAAACTGGTTTGGGTTCTGCCTAGCTTGGGCTTGGAAACCTGGGGGACCCCTAACTTGAGGTTGTGAGTGTTGCGGATTCGAAGATTGATCTTGCTTCCAAGAAAAGTTAGGATGGTTCCTCCACTCAGAATTGTATGTCTGGCTGAAACTAGCCGGATTGGGCTTCCTAAAGTTATTAAACTCAAAGGCTTGTTCCATAATTGGCTCAGGTTCAGGAAAGAAGGTTGGGCATGAGTGAGCGGTATGGTGTACACTAGAACAGACAGTGCATGGAAATGTGTTGGGCTCACTATGGACACTCATGATTGGAGTAAGCTCAACAGTTTGCTTTTGCATTGAACAAGCTAAAGCCTCCACTGTTTTGGTCAAAGCTGTTAAACCTTGCATCAAGTTCTTTAACTCTGGGTCACTCTTGATTTCATACCTACCACCAGTTCTAAGACTTGGGTCAGACCTAGAAAATTCATTAGAAGCATCCCACTGCTGTGAATCTTCTCCTAATTCAGTTAAAAATGTGTAGGCTTCAGTGGGAGTGAGGTGCATGAACTTTCCCTTGTGCATGGACTCTATCATGTTACGAGAAGTGGGACTGAGACCATTATAAAAACATTGGACTAGACGACTTTTATCAATGCCGTGATGAGGGCATTTGATAATGAAATCCTGAAATCTATCCCATGCTTCATAAAATTGTTCATTGTCTTTCTGACGAAAATCTTGGATGGATTGACGCATTTCATTTGTTCGATTCATTGGGTAGAATTTAGACATGAACTTTTTGGCCAATTGATCCCATGAGCGAATTGAATCTTGTGGCAAAGAATTAAGCCACAAAGAAGCTTTGTCATGAAGAGAGAAAGGGAACAACCTTAACCGGACATTCTCATCGTTTAGATTTTGGTTCTTAAAGGTTGCACAGACATTGAGAAATTTTCCCAAGTGAGGGTATGGACTCTCTCGGTCTAAGCCATGAAAACTGGGTAACATTGAAATCGTCGCCGGACGAATTTCAAAATGAGTAGCTGTAGTAGCTGGGAGGACAATACAAGATGGAGGATTTGCAGTGATAGGAGCAAAGTAGTCTTTCAATGGACGTTCTTCCGCCATTTCCGGATGGGGAATTTGAACGATAGGAGATGTGGGTGAACTTGGACTCGAGACTATGGAAAATGGGGTGAGGTCAACTATAAGATCACAGAGATCCGTATCTCGTGAATCAAGAGTTGAATTGCTACGTGATCGGTTCAGTAGCCTTTTGGACTTTCGCATCCAATGATATAAATATTGTGAAATTTTGATTTTCCAAAAAGAATAGATTGGTGGTTCAAGAAAATAGGACACAAAATGACTACAATCCTAATTGGTTGACGTACACTAATAAAGGAAAGAATTCCTAGATAGCATATAACCAATTCTTATCTTCAATTTAGTGAAAGGGTAGTCAATTTTAATTATTCGCGGGTGGGAAAGCGCGAGCTCTTTGACACCACCTGATTGAAAATTTTGTGCTCCTACTCTTGTCCAGATTTGATCGAAACGAACAATAAAAATTGTCCGAGAAGCTTACCAATTAAATTCTCCCAAATCAGGGCCGAAGGACTAATATGTTGGAGGGTCACAAAGGCACCACTTAAATACCAACTAGTCAATCTACCATAGGCTTGGAAGAGCTCACTGGAGTGGCTACCGATCGCTTCTTTTCTTTAGAGGTCCTATGAACACCGAATCCTATTTGGCTTGCTAGTGAGTTGATTTTAATTAATGATGGCTTAGGATCACAAGCAAATGGATAAGCGATTGAGTGGGTGATGAAATCCCAACTCGTTTCAATAGCCGGGCTAGGCTTTAGGTCCAATTATTCATCATTCACCATTCAAAATAAATGTGCTAAAAAATAAACACATAGCAATTAGAGCACATAGGAATTGACTCGCTGACAGGAGATTCGCGAGTGATAAAAAATGTACCTCCCGCAAGCGGGGTGATGATTCGGTTGAGTCGATCGGGGGGAAATTTCTCCTAAATTTCAGTCGTCCCCGAGAGTCCTACTGACCCAAAATAGAGAGTCTTCAAGTGTTCTATTCTTTTTTTTTTTCTTCCAAAAATGCAGTCTCTATTTTGTCCAGTTTCCCTTTTGCAACCTTTTTTTTTTTTTTTGGGTTTTTTTTTTTTTTTTTTTTTAACACTTAATCTGGGCAGTCCCAGAACACCATATAAATAAATATTACAGTTTTTAAACAGTCCAAAATGTCCAAAAAAAATAAATTTTACAACCAAATCGAATAATTACAACTAAATCTAACAAATCTCAAAAAGTCTTCACGTCATTTTCATTGGCGTCAGCTCCCCGGCAACGGCGCCATTTGATATGGAGCTATCTTCGTCGCTAAAAATAGCTTGATCAAAGACCCTTATGTACCTACAAAATATATTAGTAACGTAGATAGTAGTAGTAAGGGGTCAAATCCACGGGAGTTGTTTTATGAATCAATGAAAACAAAGTTGAGAAAATAATAGATTTAGAATAAAAACCATTTTTTTTTTCTTTTAGAAATGCTTACTTTTCTTAGGAATAATTTTAATACTACTAAAATGTAATGAAAGTAGAGAAAGTTGTCTTGGAGAAATAAAGTGTAGGGATTTCAAGAGTTAAGAATCCACCACCAAATTATCAATGGATCTAGAATAATATATTATTGCACATATATACCCAAAATAAATTCTATACTAGTTTGATTAAATGGAATCACCTATGGTATGTAGAGTGAACCCAAAAGATAACCAAATAGTATTTGACAATTTATTTGTTTATAAGAGATTTTTCCTTTCAAGATCTATATTTTCTTCTTTTAGAAATAATAATAATACAAGGTTGTCACTCACTTACATTAACATTAAAGAACTAGAAGATAAATTTGGAAAATAAAATGAACTTAAGAAAATCCTATGGTATGTAGCTCATCTCTTAAGTCAAGTATAAAAACCAAAATGGGATCACCTATGGTATGTAGAGTGATCCAAAGATCTTATTTAAGAAAAATCACAAATGAGTATATTTATGCAATATTATAAAATTCTAAATCACAAATAAAAATGAGGCTTCATCTCTCCCCTTGAAAGGGAGATTAGCCTTCCATAAAGATAGAAGAACAAAACAAATAATAAAATAGCTCCTTAAATATCTCCAAAATATGTGAGTAAAAGAATTTCTCTCAACACTCTACAATATTATCTTCTTCAATAAAATGAAACAATAATACAAGAAGAAGAAAAATATGTAGCACTCAAATATTTTCTCTCTCTAGAACAAGCTCTCTTGCTCCAAGCTCTCCTCCTTTCTTTTAAACTCACGTAGGTGGTCTCCTTCTCTTGGCCAAATATGAATCAATATATGTGTGAAAATGGGAGAGGAACATAATCATGAAAAGTAGACAATGGGGTGAGGGGGTGTAAGAGAATAATAGGCTTTGTCTAGAGAGTGGGGTGTGTAAGAGAATAATGTGGACATTGTCTAGGTAGTGGAGTGTTGGGTTATGGGTTGAGAGATTAAAAAAATATGAGAGTGGGCACACACACTTTTGGGATATTTTTCTCTCTTTTTTTTCTTTTGCTGCCGGAATATTGCAATGAAATTTCGGATATGAAGATGGCCGAATTTGGAAAAGTGTTGAACTGGAAAGTTGTAGCTCTCGAAATTCTCTTGATTTTAGGCTCAAGAAACGCATGATTCGGAGTTCCGAGCAAAAAGTTATGCTTTAAAAACTATCCGAGCAACTTTAGGTGTCCTGTCTCACATATTCAACAAAGTTAAGCATTTAATTACATAAATTGAGACAAGAACCTGCAAAACAACTAAATGTCAACATTAGATAATATAATGCAATTTTTGACACTTAAATTTCGGCATTTGGGGAATTAAAAATAACAGTTTTGGGTGCTTATCATTGTTTCTTTGAGAATTTGGATTACCAGTTCGACTTATGTTCTTTGGTTTCATTGCGGTTAATTTGTGTAGGTTCCAATTTTGAGGACAAAATTTCTTAATGGGGGAAGGTTGTAACTCCCCATTTTTTGATTGGCGTATTTTCGTTCATTTTGTTAGTTACTTCTCATTCATGGACTTAGACAAGTCCAAATGTTCCCACAAGTCACCTTGGTGTTAGGGATAAAATTTAAAAAAATTTATTTAATTCAGAACTAGTTTTAGTTATTTGGTGCGTAACTTGGAAAATTTGGTGTACTCTTCAATTTTTTATTTTTCTACTTTCCGTATGTTCGATTCATCGACCTAGGGAGGTCCGAATTGAGTTTTGTTTTTTTCAATACGTCATATAATAATTATTAAATCACCCTGTAAGCTTCTTTAAATTCAGACTTCATTTAAGAATTTTAAGTATTTAGTATAATCGAATTTCCCCCCTTAAACGCTAACAATTTCTGCAATTCTCGTTTGTGGTTCCGGAATATTCAGACCTCCAAATTCCGTTCCATTTTTTCTAACATGTCATAAATATGTGTTAGAAGTAATTTTGAGCGTTTCGTCACGTTCGGATTTGAAATGAGCAATTTCAGAGGCATTTTTAGAATTGGGAATATTTGCTCGATGTTTTAGATTAGTCAATTTTGGAGACTCGTAACTTTCTCATCTTTTTTCCAAATACCACTGCCAACTCTTATAGCTTCATCATATATCCGTTTACAACTTTCGTGTTTTGGCCGAATGCTAATTCACACTTCTCGTTGGTCAAAAGTGAGAGAAAACCTAGCCGATCAACCAAATATGATTTTCTGTAGCATCTCGGCACAGCGCTGTCTTCTACGGAATTCTGGTATTAATCTGTCCAGAATTTGGTGTAAAGTCCTGTAGAAAAGTTGTAGAGCTTTGAATTACCATTCCGTTGATATAAAGATCATCCTGAACGGAGTTCCGAGTAAAAAGTTATGACTAAAATACAAACGGTAACTCCATAACATCGTTTATATCGCCTTGACCAACTTTGACCCGTTTTTAAACCTCTTGCACCTCCATTTCAGTCCATTTTCGACTTATGAGAACCCTTATTGAATTATTTTGTAATTCTCAAACCCACTTAGGAGTTGTTTCTTTGAGAATTTGGATTACCAATTGGACTTATGTTCTTTGGCTTCAATGCGGTTAATTTGTGTAGGTTCCAATTTTGAGGACAAAATTTGTTAAGGGGGAAAGTTTTAACACACCGTGTTTTGATAGGCATATTTTCGTTCATTTAGTTAGTTACTTCTCATTCATGGACTTAGACAAGTCGAAATGTTCCCACACCTCACTTTGGTGTTATGGATAAAATCTGAAAATTTTGATTTAATTCGGAACTAGTTTGAGTTATTTGGTGCGTTACTCGGAAAATTTGGTGTACTCTTGAATTTTCTATTTTTCTACTTTCCTTATGTTCGGTTCATCGACCTAGGAAGGTCCGAATTGAGTTTTGTCTTTTTCAATACGTCATATAATAATTATTAAAACACCATGTAAGCTTCTTTAAATTCTGACTTCAATTAAGAATTTTTAAGTATTTAGTAGAATCGAATTTCCTTCCTTAAACGTTAATAATTTCAACAATTCTCGTTTGTGGTTCCGGAATATTCAGACCTCCAAATTCAGTTCCGTTTTTTCGAACATGTCATAAATATGTGATAGAAGTAATCTGGAGCGTTTCGTCACGTTCGGATTTGAAATGAGCAATTTCAGAGGCATTTTTAGAATTGGGAATATTTGCTCGATGTTTTAGATTAGTCAATTTTGGAGATTCGTAACTTTCTCATCTTTTATCCAAATACCACTGCCAACTCCTATAGCTTCATCATATATCCATTTACAGCTTTCCTGTTTTGGCCGAATGCTAATTCACACTTCTCGATGGGCAAAAGTGAGAGCAAACCTAGCCGATCAACCAAATCTGATTTTCTGTAGCATCTCGGCACAGCGCTGTCTTCAACGGAATTCTGGGATTAATCTGTCCAGAATTTGGTGTAAAGTCCTTTAGAAAAGTTGTAGAGCTTTGAATTACCTTTCCGTTGATATAAAGATCATCCTGATCGGAGTTCCGAGTAACAAGTTATGACTAAAATACTAAAGGCAATTCCATAACATCGTTTAGATCGCCTTGACCAACTTTGACCCGTTTTTAAACCTCTTCCAGCTCCATTTCAGTCGATTTTCGACTTATGAGAACCCTTGTTGAATCATTTTGTAATTCTCAAACCCACTTAGGAGTTGTTTCTTTGAGAATTTGGATTACCAGTTCGGCTTATGTTCTTTGGCTTCATTGCGGTTAATTTGTGTAGGTTCCAATTTTGAGGACAAAATTTCTTAAGGGGGGAAGGTTGTAACACCCATGTTTTGATAGGCGTATTTTCTTTCATTTACTTAGTCACTTCTCATTCATGGACTTAAACAAGTCCAAATGTTCCCACAAGTCACTTTGGTGTTATAGATAAAATCTGAAATTTTTTATTTAATTTAGAACTAGTTTGAGTTATTTGGTGCGTTACTTGGAAAATTTGGTGTACTCTTGAATTTTTTATTTTTCTACTTTCCTTATGTTCGGTTCATCGACGTAGGGAGGTCCGAATTGAGTTTTGGCTTTTTCAATACATCATATAATAATAATAATTAAATTATCATATAAAGTTTGTTTAAATTCGGACTTCATTTAAGAATTTTTAAGTATTTAGTAGAATCAAATTTCCTTCCTTAAATGTTAACAATTTCTACAATTCTCGTTTGTAGTTCCGGAATATTCAAAACTCCAAATTCAGTTCCGTTTTGTCGAAGATGTCATAAATATGTGTTAGAAGTAATCTGGAGCGTTTCGTCACGTTCAGATTTGAAATGAGCAATTTTAGAGGCATTTTTAGTATTGGGAATATTTGCTCGATGTTTTAGATTAGTCAATTTTGGAGACTCGTAAATTTCTCATCTTTTATCCAAATACCACTGCCAACTCCTATAGCTTCATCATATTTCCATTTACATCTTTCGTGTTTTGGCCGAAAGCTAATTCACACTTCTCGTTGGTCAAAAGTGAGAACAAAACTAGCCGGCCAACCAAATCTGATTTTCTGTAGCATCTCGGCAAAGCGCTTTCTTCAACGGAATTCTGGTATTATTCTGTCCAGAATTTGGTGTAACATCCTTTAGAAAAGTTGTAGATCTTTGAATTACCTTTCCGTTGATATAAAGATCATCCTGATCGGAGTTCCGAGTAAAAAGTTTTGACTAAAATACAAACGGTAACTCCATAACATCGTTTATATCGCCTTGACCAACTTTGACCTGTTTTTAAACCTCTTCCACCTCCATTTCAGTCTGTTTTCGACTTATGAGAACCCTTGTTGAATCATTTTGTAATTCTCAAACCCACTTAGGAGTTGTTTCTTTGAGAATTTGGATTACAAGTTCGACTTATGTTCTTTGGCTTCATTGCGGTTAATTTGTGTAGGTTCCAATTTTGAGGACAAAATTTCTTAAGGGGGGAAGGTTGTAACACCCCGTGTTTTGATAGGCGTTTTTTCGTTCATTTACTTAGTTACTTCTCATTCATGGACTTAGACAAGTCCAAATGTTCCCACACGTCACTTTAGTGTTATGGATAAAATCTGAAAATTTTGATTTAATTCGGAGCTAGTTTGAGTAATTTGGTGCGTTACTCGGAAAATTTGTTGTACTCTTGAATTTTCTATTTTTCTACTTTCCTTATGTTCGGCTCATCGACCTAGGGAGGTTCGAATTGAGTTTTTTCTTTTTCAATACGTCATATAATAATTATTAAATCACCATGCAAGTTTCTTTTAATTCGGACTTCATTTAAGAATTTTTAAGTATTTAGTAGAATCAAATTTCCTTCCATAAACGTTAACAATTTCTACAATTCTCGTTTGTGGTTCCGGAATATTCAGACCTCCAAATTCAGTTCCATTTTTTCGAATATGTCATAAATATGTGTTAGAAGTAATCTGGAGCATTTCGTCACGTTCGGATTTCAAATGACCAATTTCAGAGGCATTTTTAGTTTTGGGAATATTTGCTCGATGTTTTAGATTAGTCAATTTTTGAGACTCGTAACTTTCTCATCTTTTATCCAAATACCACTGCCAACTCCTATAGCTTCATCATATATCCGTTTACAACTTTCGTGTTTTGGCCGAAAGCTAATTCACACTTCTCGTTGGTCAAAAGTGAGAGCAAAACTAGCCGATCAACCAAATCTGATTTTCTGTAGCATCTCGGCACAGCGCTGTCTTTAACGGAATTCTGGTATTAATCTGTCCAGAATTTGGTGTAAAGTCCTTTAGAAAAGTTGTAGAGCTTTGAATTACCTTTCCGTTGATATAAAGATCATCCTAATTGGAGTTCCAAGTAAAACGTTATGACTAAAATACAAACGGTAACTCCATAACATCGTTTATATCGCCTTGACCAACTTTGACCCGTTTTTAAACCTTTTCCACCTCCATTTCATTCCATTTTCGACTTATGAGAACCCTTTTTGAATCATTTTGTAATTCTCAAACCCACTTAGGAGATGTTTCTTTGTGAATTTGGATTACCAGTTCGACTTATGTTCTTTGGCTTTATTGTGGTTAATTTGTGCAGGTTCTAATTTTGAGGACAAAATTTCTTAAGGGGGGAAGGTTGTAACACCCCATTTTCGACACAAGTGACCTCAGAGCTATTCTAGAGAGAGAGAGAGTGGTTCTTGGAGTAATATTGGGGGTTCATAGCTCAAAATTGAGAGATCCATACCGAAAACTCATATTTTTCATCTTCTTCGCCTTCTCAACTCATTTCTGGGCTTGCATGCTTGATGTGGGGGACCATTTGAGCTCACTCGAGGTCATCTAACCTCTGTTCTTCTAGTTTCCAGGTGGGAATCTCCCTTTTTCTCTCATTCTTTGAATATATATCTTGCTAGAGAGATATTGTAGCCTTTCGCTATTAAAATCACCATTTTCTCTGCACGTGTTAGGAGAAATTGATAGTTTTATGATCTGAGCTTTCTTTTAGATGTTTACAACACTAATTATGATGTGTATCAAGTTTGATTATCATGCATGTTGGTATTTTTGGACTGTTTTGTGATTTTGGTACCGAAATGACTAGAAATCAACCCATGTATGTATAATACTCACTAAACTACATGTTTTTCTTAAATTTCCAGAATATTATGCCTTGAAATACATGATTAAAGCCTGTAGTTAGATATGCATGTGGTGATTTGTGAATTTTCTAAGGTCTAATGTTACCCCCACTTGCTAGTTTGGATTAAACTCATGAAATTGGAAGATTTAGCAAATGTTAATACTACGCATGGATAACATGAGCATGTAAATTTAATTCTGAATATGCATAGTATTTCATTATTTCTTAAACTATGTTTAGACATGTTAATTGGTGGGTTGTTGCCTTACCAAGTGGTCTAGAACTACATTTAATTGTTTTTCACTTGAAAAGGGCATTACTTGAATGAAGAGTATAGTAATGGTGCAATGCATAACTTAAACAAATCTGAGAATTTTAACCATTAATTGATGGTTTTTACTAAATTATGGTGTTGGTCCTTTTTTCTCAAGATTATACAAAGGAACTTTGTATAAAAAGATAGTATGATTTTGCCAAAAGCAATATATTTAACCCATAAAATGGCATTTGTATTATTATTGTGAAGCTAAGAAATTTATTCATGAGAATTGTTAGATAATTGTTTTAACTTTATTCATGGGTTATTACTACTTTAATTATTAAAATAAATCCCTAGGCATTACTACTACCGTTCGATATTGAGACATTAAGATTGTTGGAACCGGATAAGCATCGGTATAGAAATGCTTGTTATATATTATTGCACAGACCCATGGGAAGATGTGGTGCCATAAATCTGGTTACCAGTGCACTGACCCATGGTAAGGTGGGGTGCGTTTGTGGGTAGTATATTCCGTCTAGTATCGGTATTAGGTTGAGGAGGAGGAGGTGGTGGGTGGATTGTGTTTTGAGCTGTACAATGGGATTGTACCTTAGGATATGGTTGTTTGAGGTAGGTCAGTATGCCATGGCGGACCAACTTATTTTTAATTGTATAAGTCCTAACTATTTTACAAGCTGAACTTTTATAACTATTGTTCTATAACATGAAGCTTGTAGACAATTGTTTCTTGCATATGCATTGCATTTTTTCCCTTCCCCTATGGTTCCCACTGGGCCAGCATTGGCTCATTTCCTCGTTTCTCATTGCAGGTTCATCTTGTAGCGCTATGTTGGGTTCACGGGGAAGAGTGCGGGATTTTCGTAGTCCTCTGATACCATTGGTCATATGTAGTATTTTCTCTAGTTGTTGGGCATTGATCGCATGTAGCATGTGTCTATTTAATTTCTAAAGAGATGATTTGTAATTATTTTTACTTTAGAAAAACAATTGGGATTTGTATTGTAATATTTGTTTTTATTTTTTTTCCATGAGGGATTTGAACTTGTAAAGTTGTGTTCTTTAAATTTTTCAGCAAGATTGGTATATTGTATATACAGAGGCATCATGTTGAATTTTTTTGAAATTTTAGAATTTTAAACGATGTTGCGTTTAATCTTATTAATTTGCCTATATTTTTAGCTGTTATTAGAGACAGCATCCGTTAACGCCTGCTTTTAAAAGGCGGGTTGTTACATATGATATATGAAATGCAATATGTATACTAAACATTCTTGAATTTTTCTTCATGTATTCTTGTAAAAAAACTTTTTAGAGTAAAGTTGGAAACCGATGTTGTGGTTCTCTAAACTCTGTACGGGAGACCTGGCTTATTACTCCTCTGGCAGTCAAGGAATTCGTACATGCCATGTGATACCCCGTTCTTTCCTTCTACCACAATCATCTTCATTCATCCTCTTATTTCACCATGAGTGGTGATATCTTGTATTATGGAGTCTCGTTGTAATACCCCGTGTTCCATTTTCAGTGTTGACCGTTTCTCAAGCCCGGTTAAGGCTTAATCCTTGTTAGTGCGCGAGCATTGGGTTTTGAGCCCTTCACACTTGATCCAATACTTTTAACGAGTCATGTTAGGTATATTAAGTTTTTTGGATTAATCATTACGTTATTCGGATGGTTCGGATTGGAACCGAGGCGATAATCGCGTATTTCGACTTTTAGTGATTTTTCAATTTTTGGCCAACTTTGAGAGGCCAGAACTTCTTCATCCGAACTCCAAACGACTCTTCATTAGCAGCCACATCTTCATTTCTTTACCCTCTACAACTTTCGTGTTTGGGCCGAGTCAAGATTCAGCCATTTTGAGGTCCGTTTTGGGCTCATAAAGTCATTTGCTGCTGCAGTGACTTCCATGATCGATCATGGTCCCCCAGAGGAGTTCTAGAAGGGTACATGATTGATCATGGGTCACCTGAATGTCAGTTTTGAGCATTTTAAACCCTTCTTCAGCTATTTAACACCCATACAACCCCATTTTTTAGCTTCACTCATATAAGGGGTTCTAAACAGAGTAAGGGGGAGATTATTGAGTGATTCTTGTGTTTTATTCATTTTCTTACGAGATTTGAGCTTCAAATCACCTTACCCTTCACTATTCATCGTCTTCCACGTTTATCTTCGCGCATGGAGCTTAGAGGCGAGCTAGAGTTTTAGAGATACGATGTCTCCCTTCCTCAACTTCTTAATCTTTCTTCTTTAAGGTGGGAATACTAGTATAAAACCGCTTTTACAAACCCTTACTTGTTGTATTAATGATTTGTACTCAAATTTTAGATTTTTACAAAAACCCTAGGTTGTTTGCATCATGTGGGGTTTGGGCTAGACAACTCTTCGATTAATGATGGGTAGTGATAAAAAATCACTCATATTGCTTGATTTGAGTATTAGACGCATGTTTTCACTTCCACACTACAAGATTCACAAAGAACCCATCATGTAAACACATGTAAAAACATAGGAATTGAGGGTTCTTGGGTTTGGTGCTTATAGGATGATTAATTGTGGATTATTAATGCTAGAGATACATAGATATACTAGTAAACACAATTGTATAGGATTATGTAGGATATCTACACTATGAACTTACTAGGGTGGTATGGTACACAACAACCTTTGGGTTTAGTGCCTTGTAGAAAATGTGGTAGACACTCGTATGTTGGATGGGTTGTAGATACTCATGTCTTAGTGTAGAAGGTTGAACATATTAAGAATGTCCTGATTGAGCAAAAAACACAAGAATAAGTGCTTAGACTGTAAGTATGATGTGAGAACTTTACTAAAGCGCTTACGGCCATAGTTTGATACACTTGATACATATGAAATGTAATATACTAATAATGAACCAATTGGCTGAATAATGGAAATTATTAGTTTAATAATAACGTCTTGGGTAATTGGATCAATAACAATGATTATGATGATGATTATTATGTGAATTATATATATGTTGATAGCCATACGTGTGATGGATAATTTGATGATTCTTATACATTGTTAAGTGAGGAATCAAGATATTCCTATTGTTATGATCACATGTATGTGCTTGATATGATGGACCGAGTACTGGGTAGCTCCCGCGTGACTCGAATACGGGCCCATATTACCGCCCATGGGTGAAAATTCCTAAACCGTGCCAGCGAAAAATGAAGTCGGTGACTCCGCCGGTGGTTTTGGTTGCCCACAAAGGAGAGCCCACTCTATATATCTTTCCTTCCCACAGGACTATGTGTTCTGGGTTAGATGAGTTTTTCCGGCAGCGGATCAGGTCCTGTGTGCCACTACATTCCCAATAGTGAGTTTCCCGAGAAGTAGTTGGGCTACTAATGGTCATTACCTTGCTAGGATATCGCCTGGTGTAGTTCTTTCCAGAGCGTCGACGTGGCTTGTATGGGCGTTCTCCTCGTTAACTATTCAGAGTGTTATTCTCGGGAAAATGTCTTGAGGGTTATCTCCAAATGACTTACTTAGAGAACCAAGTCCCTGAGCCACTCCCCACTCAAAGGAGACATAGACAAAAGCCTTGGAGTTTCGTGATCCGTTGTTCTGGGTCTGGACTGACCGTGGGGTGAAACTGAGGCATTATGTTGGAGACGTGATACGAGAGCTATTATGAGATTGTTGATTATGTTATTATTATTATTATTATTATTATTATTGTATCGTATCATGTCTTATATTGATTTGTGTATGCTGCCTCGGCTAGATGTGGATGACGTGAGACTTATGCGAACACTAGCTGTGGATCATAAAAGACGTAGGGAAACATTTGGGCCACTCATAATGTATTAATATGTAAAGTGGAAATAGATAGTAACTATTGAGCCTTATAGATGGAATACGGGTGTGTGAGTGCTTATCGATTATGGAATGAATTGGTTTATGTGAACACCCCAATCCACAACTCTCGTGCGAAACACTGTTTTTCTTAAAAACAAGCATCTTACATCAAGTGTTGAGTCATCATACATATAGGAGACCGTTAGGAAAGACTCCAATTCCGGCCGAGTGAGGAGTTTGATATAACCTTTGTTGCCTCTTCGCTTAATAGGACGGGGATCGACCTGCCCGGTCAGGTCACGGGGTACGGGGCAGCGCCCCGTTAGAAAATCGAGTTGTTTCCGAGTGTTTTTGTGCTTTTTCTGAGCTAGCCGCAGCCCCCATCCGCACGCTCCCAACCGTATGGCTACCTGCCAGCCGTACGGTTGGCTCCTAGCCGCACGCCCTAGCCGCATGCCCCAGTCGCACGCTCTAGCCACACGGCCCAACCGCACGCCCCAGCCGCATGCCCTGCGGCTACCCCCAACCGCACGCTACCAGCCGCACACCCTTCGGCTACCCCCTGCGGTTGGCCTCTTTTGAAGCGTTTTTGGTGGAATTTTTGCTATAAATAGGACCCTTGGGCTCTCATTTGGGGACATCAACACTCAATAGTGTTTTTTAGTAAGTAGAAACTCTGTCAAAATCTTTAGAGAGTCATTTTAGAGAAATTCAGAGAGAGAAAGTTTTAGAGAGAAAATTTCTAGAAAGAGAGCTTTAGAGAGAGAAAATTCTAGAGAGAGAAGGAGGCAAGCAAGGCAATCAAGACAAGGTTCTTATTTCTTCTTCAGGCGCATCCGGTACGTCTTTTTGCCACTCTATTAGTACTGCATTTAAATTCATTTTTAATATAGAAAAGTTAGATAGCTTGCAAAGAAGTTCATTGTTTTCTAAACTAGTCCATTCTAAAGTTTACAAGAAAATCTAAAATCCGTTTTGACACGTTTTCAAAACAAACAAAAATACAAAAACAGTTTCCAAAAGAAAGGAACTACGAGACTCTGATTTCATTCTACGAATGAATACGTAGGCGCTCGCAAAGCTCGAGTCAGATTTCAAAATATTGTTTTAAACTAAATTTATCCAGAAAAGACTATTCTGAAAACTATTCAAACTACTTGCAAGATACCTAAAATAGGAATTAGATACATGATCCATTAAGAGACTGAAAGGGCGAATTGGGTGCCTAACGCCTTCCCAATTCGTAATGTAGTTTCCGAACCCTAGCAAAGTAAATTTTCAATATAAATCTTTGGTTTTAAACGTATGAAAGATACTTCGTTTTCGAATTATCCTTCGTACGATCTTTTGTTTGTTTTCTAGTAAAATAAACTGGCGACTCTATAAAATATGTTTTCAAATAAAATCGAGAACGAGGACGGCCTCCTCTCGGGTCGCGGGTCCGGATTCTCACAGTGGCGACTCTGTTGGAGACGGAGAGAACTAAGCTCTGATATAATGGATCATACATTTAATTACTATTATTTATTAGATATAGGGTTGCAAGCCTTAGTTTTATAATAACATAGAAGCGATCTAGGTGGATACCTTGATGCCTTTATTTGTTTATTATGTGAGAAAAATCTTTTTCATAATTAAAATTATGTAAAATACTGTAACAAATCCTAAAGCATTGATCAATAATGAACCACCAGATTGTTATTTTGCATGCATTCACGCCCTATCATGCATTTTCGCGAGTGTGAATTTACCCTATCAACCTCGAGACCAGAGTCGTGACTAGGCCGTGGACTTGCGGGTTTGCACTAGCCAAAAGTGCCTGGGACCACTCTCCTTGGCCAAGTACTTACCGAGGTATATAGTGTGACGAGAACACTCACGTACCCGGGATGTATATCAAAAGGTCCTTACACGTACCTGCGCTCTTGAGGTATATCGTAAGACCTGCCAAATAGGAGGGAGCCTTAAACCTTACCCTCTTCAACCACGATTGCATATAAGGGAGTCAACTTAGAACACAAGATTTTGTGCATTGTTTTAATGACCAATAATCGTGAGAATCTAGTGAGCGAAAGCCCTGATTCCATGAACAAAGCAACTCATGAGGAGAGAACTACCCGTATTTTCGAATGATTTTTCAGAAAACTCTTTTCAAAATGATTTTCCAAAACAATAGACGGTCACGGAACCCAGGGAATTCTATTCCTACCCTACCGCTATACGGGGCTCTTAAGTTGTCGCCGTTGGTTTGCTTTTGATCTCACCTAAAGAAAACTTTTTGTGTGTTTATTTTTGTCCCGATCGATGTATTTCTGGATAAAGTCCGGCGAGTTCTAAATGATATATTGTTGTTATTTTCCGGGGAATGCGCGCGATCGAATTTGTCCTTTTTTCCGGCATCAGATATTCATTCCATCCTGGCCTCTGCGTGGGCTGGAAGAGATAGCACCGGGAGACTTATCAGACCAGACTCCTCTGAAAACATGGATCAGAATACTCCGAACCGAAATGTGAACAACCAATACAACAATGCAGCGGATCCGCCGCTCGGTCCTTTTTACCCAAACCCGGGAATGCCTCAGAGTAATACTGTTGGGGGGCAGCCACTGCATCACACTCCATCCCTTAATGCCGATCCAAACTTGGCTAGTACAAGTGGAAACATGAATGCTCCATTACCAAATTCTGAAGATATATATCAGATGTTAATGAACTTGAATCAAAGCATGGCCATGTTATTAAGTGACAATCAAAACACTCGTGCCAAATTGGACGAGTTGGCTAAAGGGCGCATGACAGAACCACTGAGGGAAACTCTGGTTACGCCTCCACCACCACTGCCACTCTCAGTTCATACTGAGGTACCACTACCGTTCGAACAGTTAAACTAACCCAGACACATGCATGATCCAGTCGGCAACTGGTTACAACAAGATCCTACCAATCAAGCCCCTCCACAGATGCAACCGATCCACGAACCTTATCACGATCCGTATTATGAACCGATAAGGAGGCCCATAAGTATCCAAGGGGAGGGCCCCTCACCAATGGAAGCTTACCGGGGGATAAAGACCTGTTTGAACTTAAAGAACAATTAAAAGCACTTACCCAAAAGGTCGCAGAAAGTTCGAATGATTTGACCTAGTTGCAAAGCTACAATTTATACCATGAGGCGCATTATCCAGTGGGTTTTAAGATGCCTTCCATTCCAAAGTTTACAGGAACTACACCACCGGAACTCCACCTGAAATCAAATGTCCGTTCAATGAGAATTTATGATGTCGGGGAGGCTGAATTGGCTAATTCTTTTTATCTCACGCTAGCTGGACCAGCCCAGAGTTGGTTTTTGAACCTTGAAAAGCACCGTGTTAGATCATGGTCTGCCATCGTCCAAGAGTTTGTGTCACAGTACAAAACTAATGAAGAACTTAAAGTTACAAGAAAACATTTGGAGATGGCTAAACAAAAGGAGAGCGAGAGTATTAGCGAATTTGTTACGAGATGGAAGGAATTGGCAGCCCAAATGGTGGAGCGCCTAGATGAAGAGGAACAACTGGGAATGATCGTGAAGAATTTGAAACCCAAGATTCGGGCTCAAATGGGTCATCAATTCTTTGGCAGGTTTAAGGCTCTACTCCACGTTGGCAACGAAATTGAAGAGGACTTAACCAAACAGGCTGAAATCAAAAAGTCTGCCTCACAATACAAGAAGACTTCAACATCAGCCATCAATCAAGTAACATCTTATGGGTCCTATGGTAGAGGATATTCCAACAACCCCTATGGCCAAAACTCTGTGAAAAACATTGGGGATTATCCTACACCGGGGTATCGTAACAACAACAATAACAACCCCAGGGCATTTGATCAGAATTGCTCACGCGATAGGCACTTTTCGCAATTACCAGGACCGTTGGGAAAGGTTTTTTGAACAACTGAAAGAAGCTGGGATTATGTATCCCATGAACTCGAGGCCATTACCACAACAAATATCGCCTTATTGGAACATGAATGAGCACTGCGAATACCACCAAGGGTTCGGCACACTACCGATAGTTGTATAGCCCTGCGGCATGCTATCCAAAACCTAATCGATAGCAAAAGAATTCCTGATCCGTCAGCCCTGAATGTTGCAAGGAATCCCCTTCCTAATCACCGTATTAATGCTATTGAGGAGGATTCAGATTTACCAGATCCTGTATTCTTGATTAAACCTGCTGTGAATACAGAAAATGTTGAAGTGTTAAAATTTGGCTGTTCAAAGCCTTCACCCACAGTCATCCAATACATTTCCCCAAAGTCCCAGAAAATTGCCGAAGAAATCGAAGATGAAACCCTATTGGGGTTATGTGTTGATGAAACTTGCACCACGCAGTCACAAGAGATATAGCCGAAACAAATGCAGTTCATACCCGGTCTTGGGCTTGGCAAACAAAATCAAGGGATCGCCCACTTTCCACAGCTTAGAGATAACCCGAGGCGACAGGGGCTCGGATATAGCCGAAAAAAAGTAATAAAAAGGGACACCCATCGAAGCGCATATTCCTCACAAATAAACATGATCGCCTTTGATTGGAATAAAGTCTCGCAAGTCGAAGAAAAGTCGCCTCCAACTACAGTTGAAGTACCTGAAAAGGTAAATGATCCAGTTGCAACGTGGGTCCAACAGTTGACCCGTTCTGGGAGAGTTTATCAACCGCCGAGTACCAAACAACCTACTGATGCCACTGCTCCCAAGGAACCAGCAAAAGATCCAGAAGAAGGGCGTGTTGTTGAACAGTTAAAGAAAACACAGGCCCAAATCTCAATCTGGGGACTCTTGGTGGCATCCAAGCCACACCGCACGGCACTGATGAAAATGCTAGATGAGTCAGTCATCCTTCTCGAAGCCACCCCGGGCGAAATGACAGCAATGATCGCCTCCATGGGAGTACAAAAACAGATGCTCGGTTTCTCTGATGAAGATTTATCACCACTAGGCCGGGATCATAATCAAGCCCTGCACATTACTGTCGTGGCCTGTGGGATGTCTATACCATATGTTCTTGTGGATAACGGTTCCACAATTAACGTGTGCCCCTTAAAGACCGCTGTTCGTTTGGGTATTGACTTGGCTAAACTAGAAGAATCACCGGTTACAGTCCGAGCATACGACAATACCAAGCGAGAGGTATTGGGTTCCGTCATGATCAATATGAAAATGGGACCGGCTACTTTCACCACCGAATTTCAAGTCATCGATATCCCGTCGAGCTTCAATTTGTTATTGGGACGAGTTTGGTTGCATGAGGTGGGCGCACTTCCTTCCTCCCTTCATCAAAAGATAAAGATACCCTTCAACGGGCACATCATCGTCATTAAGGGAGATCCTGAAAGAGCAATAGTGCCAAAAAACTCGCCGGTATTGGGAATTGGAAGCCAAGACGTCCAACTTGGGGGATTTTCATATGAACCGAAGGTGCAAACTCTTACCACCCAGACTGTGAAGTATCTGCCTCCTGATGATATGTCAGCCATGAATCCGCAAGTGATAAAGATGATGAGGAATATGAAATTTTTACCAGGGATCGATTTGGGAAAATATCAGGTTGGCATCGCACAAATGATCGAACCATACCAGCAACGGAGTCCTTTTGCGGGATTGGGATATATGGGAGATGTTAGCCGAATAAAGAGCACCGTATCCGCCGATAGTTCGTTGAATGGATGGTTTATAAAAGAGGGTGAAGACTTTCCTTACTGCGGGTTTCAAGAACCATGGGTGAATGAAGAGGGAGAAAGACAACCGGGGTTGGAAATTTTCTTCGAAGAAGACTTGTATATCAGTGAAGGATTTACTCACACCTTTTCATCTCGGTTAAAGATTACCCGGCCACCTGTCGAACCACTAGAAGAGGAAGATATGTTGGGTAACATGTTTGAGGTTATGGCAACTGAGGAAGACTATCTCGGGGACCCTGTGCATCTTATACGTCCCATTGAAGAAGAGAAGAAGAAAAAGAGAGAAAGGAATGTTGATAGAAATGTACAAAATTTAGAATGTATGCTATCTATACCAAATGATATTTCTATCAATAAAATTGACAATCTTTCCCCTTACTTTGATTCTTGTGATGTTGAAGTTATGAATGAGAATTTGAATGATGAACAAAGAATACAACCTATGGAAGGGGACACGGTCACAATAAATTTGGGAACAACGGATGACAAAAAAGAGATAAAAATCGGGGCCGAATTAAGCCATGATGAAAAAACAGACTTAGAAAATTTGTTGAAAGAGTTTGTTAATGTTTTTGCTTGGTCATATGCTGATATGCCGGGTTTAGATGCCAACATCGTAATGCACGAAATACACACTAAATCTGAATGTAAACCTATCAAACAAAAGTTAAGAAAATTAGTACCTGAGTGGTCGCTCAAGGTAAAGGAAGAAGTCACAAAACAATTGGATGTCGGATTCATACGGGTGGTGAATACCCTACTTGGTTGGCCAACATAGTGCCAGTACCAAAAGCCAATGGCAAAGTACGAGTTTGTGTCGATTATCGCAATTTAAATGCTGCATGTCCAAAATATGATTTTCCACTGCCAAATATTGATCTCATTGTCGACAACACTGCAAATCATGCTTTAAAATCATTCGTCGATGGGTTTTCCGGATATAATCAAATCAAAATGCATCCTGATCATCAGGAAAAGACGGCCTTCATCACACCATGGGGTACTTATTGTTACACCGTCATGCCATTTGGGTTGAAAAATGCCGGGGCTACGTACCAGCGAGCGGCAACTACTTTATTTCACGATATGATTCATAAGGAAGTAGAAGTGTATGTCGACGACATGATCATCAAATCCTTGGATCGGGCAAGTCATGTGGAAACTCTTCGTGTCTTCTTTGAACGGCTTATGCAATTTCAAATGCGTTTGAACCCTCAGAAATGTGTATTCGGGGTCACCAAAGGCAAGATGCTAGGGTATATAGTTAGCAGAAAGGGAATCGAGGTTGATCCAGCAAAGGTTAAAGCTATTCAAGAAATGCCAGTCCCTAAAACCGAAAAGGAAATACGGGGTTTCCTCGGGAGATTACAATTCATCAGCAAATTTATTTCACAATTAACTCAAACATGTGAACCAATTTTTAAGCTACTCCAAAAGAACTCGGATGGGCAATGGAATGAGCAATGCCAGGAAGCGTTTGATAAGATCAAATAATACTTGACCAACCCACCAGTCCTAGCACCTCCTCAAGTGGACATTCCGTTGATATTGTACATGTCAGTCAACAATTCATCGGTGGGGGCAATGTTAGCTCAACATTTGTTGAAAACAAGAACCGAACAAGCAATATATTATCTCAGCAAAAAGCTCTCTCCAGGAGAACGAAATTACACACCGTTAGAGAAATCATGTGCTTCCTTGGTTTAGGTCACCCAAAAGTTGCGGCATTACATGTTGGTTTTCTCTGTAATCTTGATTTCACGGTTGGATCCCTTGCGATACTTGTTCGAGAAACCAGTGCTAACTAACAGAATGGCTAAATGGGTGTTTCTACTTTCAGAGTTCGACATTTCCTACATAACCCAAAAAGCTGTTAAAGGGCAAGTCATAGCGGATCACCTGGTTGGAAACCCCATCATCGATACCGAGTTAGAAGAATTTGAATTTCCTGATGAGGGTATCATGGAAATTACGAAAGATGAGGAATGGAAAATGTACTTCGATGTTGCTTGCAATCGAAATGGAAATGGAATCGGGGTCCTATTAATTTCACCGGACCAGACACACGCCCCTATGTCTTTTCGTTTGGAATTTCCCTGTACTAACAACATCGCAGAATATGAGGCATGTATTGTCGGGTTAGAATTCGCTTTGCAGAAAGGGGTTCGTAAGATCCAGGTACTTGGGGACTTCGCCCTCATTATTCATCAGATTTTGAAAAAGTGGAAGATCAAAGAGGAAAAACTTGTGCCCTTTTTAGCCCAACTCAAAGAGACCGCCGAGAAATTTGATTGTATTGAATTCTTCTATATCCCAAGAACGCAAAACAATTTTGCCGATGCATTGGTCACTCTAACCTCGATGGTCGAAATACCGGGAGAGAAAGAAGAGGTCCGGATCCAAATTCGGAAACGGGCAAATCCAGTATTTTGCCTATCACTCGATGTTGAAAGTGGAAGCAGGGTTGACAAAAGTGTTTGGTATTATGATATCTGGCAATTACACAAGCACAATGAATACCCACCACATACGGATAAAACCACTCGGGTCACGCTTCGCCGACTTGCATCACGATTTATCATTTGTGCGGAGAAATTATACAGAAGAAATGACGATGGCATACATCTTCAATGCCTCGGTGAGGAACAATCCCGAGCAATGATGGAACAAATCCACAGTGGAGAGTGCGGTTCACATATGAGCGGTCACACATTGGCACGAAAGATAGTTCGTCAAGGGTATTATTGGTTAACAATGCAGAAAGATTGTTTTGAATATGTCAAAGGGTGTCATTAATGCCAAATATACGCCAAAGCACAAAAGCTTCCATCGAAAGAACTGTATCCCATGACATCTCCTTGGCCGTTTTCCATCTGGGGTATCGACATAATTGGTAAAATTTCGCCAAAAGGAAGCAATGGGCATGAATACATTATGGTCGCTATCGACTACTTCACCAAATGGGTTGAAGCTGAATCCTACAAAGGTTTAAATGCCAAGAAAGTAGCTCGATTCATCCGACACAACATTATATGCAGATATGGGGTACCTCATGAGATAATATCCGATAATGGGACACATTTTGAGGGTGAAGCTAATGAGCTCATGGAAGAATATGGAATCAAACGTCACAAGTCCTCCCCGTACCGTCCGCAAACTAATGGGGCTGTTGAGGCTGCCAACAAGAATTTAAAGAACATCATTAGTAAGATGGTCAGATCCGGCAGAGATTGGCCCGAAAAGCTCCCATATGCACTTTGGGGGTATCTAACTACTGAAAGAGTCTCTACGGGGTCAACACCTTTCTCCCTCACATACGGAATGGAAGCAGTTTTGCCAGTGGAAATGGAAATACCCTCTTTACGGGTTGTCTTGGAAAATCAAGTCACCGAAAGCGATTGGATAAAGGCTCGGTATGAAGAATTGGCAATGATTGATGAAAAACGATTGAAAGCTTCCTATCAACATCAAGGGTACCAAAAGCGTGTTGCAAAAGCCTTTAATAAGAAAATTCGAGAAAGAGGCATCATAGTTGGGGACTTAATACTCAAAGAGATTCGCGAACCAGCTCGAGACCCACGAGGAAAATTTTCGCCAAAATGGATAGGCCCTTACATTGTTACTAAGATACTATCCGGGGGTGCCGTTCTCTTTACCGACATTGATGGCCAAGAGTTAAACTCACCAGTCAACCTCGATCGGTTGAAGAAGTATTATCAGTAAAAGCTTGTATTCATGAACTACGAAGACCTGAGCCCCCCCCAAAAAAAAAGAGTTACTATCTGGGGAAACGTAGGCAACCTGAATTAAAATAGCAGGCCCGGTCTATTCATTACAATAAGATTCATCCATTTGAAAGCAAAAACAGGCAGAAAGAGATTTTCCATATACATAATCAAAGTCCTTTCATACAAAAACGACCTACATACATCAAGCTCCTACATAATTTTCCTACAGATTCACTTACCTATATCCAAAAAGCTTTCATAAAGAAGCAATATACCAAACCTAACCTAACCAGCAAAACCATCAGTCAGAAGCGGAATATAAGATCCTCTCTCGATCCATGGTCTGATATGAAGCAAGTACTGTCTCCTCTATCATATGTGAGTCCGCAAACCGAAACCACCTCATCATCATAGGCTCATGCTCAATGGTCTGACGAACCCGACGCCAAATATGTAACACAACGTCAGAACGGGTCACTTGGGTAATGCCAAGCTCTCTTCCATGGAATCGTCGAACAAAACGGGTAAACCAAAGACCTCGTAGGGTCGTCTCCAACATCGGGGTAATAGGCAGAGCAACCGAAGAAAAATCTCTCAGTGGGAGGGGTATACTCAAAGGAAGACCAAACTGTCTAGTCAACCGGCTGGGAATGTAGAACGATGTCTCTTGTAAACCACGAAATCGAAGGAAGTTCTGCCCACCCATACTGACGATCATGGTCCTCATGCGCCACCATGGGATGTCCCAACGAATCGACGAAGAAGACTCAGAAAAACGGACAGCCCAGTCAAAGGATGACAAACGATGGATCAGGGCATAGTCGGGGCGAAGAAAGAAGTGCCAAGAATCCCAGGGAAGTCGAGTCCCCAGATACCGAAACCTCTCAGTAACCCACATATAAAGCAGATAGGGGCTACCTCAAAAGTGACTAAGTCGAGACTGAACCACGGCATCTAGACCATTCAGTGTCTCCGACAGTAAGATGGGAGTCACCAAATGGCCACGTCTAGCCTCGGATACAACCCGAATAATCAAGAGGTCAACCATGATAGCATCATCAGTAACTAGAAGCATCTGAGAAAAAGTAAAAATCATACAAGCAGTAGTCCGACCTGAATAGTAAGCCGGATCATCACCATGATGCATGAAAAAATCAGCCAGGCGACGTAAGTGAAGCCGTCCGTCTACAATCATGGGCCGGCACTCACTCTCCCGTAAACCTAGAAAGTCCGCTAGCATAACCTGAGGGCTCCTAGCATCCCGCAAAGACGCCAACGGCCATGAAATATCCTGGCGCATCAGTAGAGTGAACTCCTCGATCGTCGGGCATAGCTCATCTAACCCAATACGGAAGCAGTGATCCTCATGATCCCAAAACTCAGTCAGACCAAGTAAGAAAGAAAAATTGATGTCATGCGAACACCAGCGATGGAGATGGCTCAGGTCGCCCCAGTTGAGACCACAGTCGGCCTCGGCCAAAGATACAAAATCAGATAAAAGGGAAAAGGCGGCACTAGTACGGAAGATAGACATGACGGCAAAGGAAAATATAATCTACTTTTAGGCTAGAAAGATGGGATGAATAGTGAACTCAATGAGGAAAAAGGACAAATTCGCGCTCTATTTATAGCAAAAATGCACAGGCCAACCGTACGGTTAACTCCTAACTGTACGGCTACCCCTTGCGGGTGGGGCGTGCGGTTGGCTCTTCCCCTTGGTCAAAAATCTTTGTTTTTCAAAATTTTCTTCACGATACATCATGGTATGAATGTTGCCAAACTTTATTCAGGAAGAACGATCCAGCATTGCATGCATATAAATTTAATAATCACTTACCAACACGCGTACTTGACCATCTTTGTAATTAAATTTAGCCACTCTTAACGATTTCTTTCGCATACATGATATGTTCGCTAATATATACAATTAATCATTTTGATTTAATCAAGCTCATAATGCTTTTTGCCAACATGTGTTATGTAACCGTTTTTTCCAACCACAATTACAATAATTTTCTAATATTCACATAACATCACAAACATGTTTTCTCCAAACATTTTTCCTAAAAAACAAACACATTTAAATTAACTACTAAATTAACAAAGTCTTTGCTAAAACCAAAACATAACTAAATTAACAACTTAAATTAAAATGTTTTTTTTAAACAAAAACAAAGCATCAAACCATCAAGAAGCTATCAACGCTGAGGAGAAGGAGGAGGATCCATCATGCGGGGCCGCTTCGCCTCTGTTTCGCCCGCACCCTCCGCTGGACTCTCCGAAGCAGTGCGACCCTCACCCTGAGGAAGTGCGCCTCGATTGCTGGACTGACTGAGACGGCGCCGTCGATCGAGACCGCGAGCGAGAAGGATGGTAGGTAGCTGTCGTATCTCCCGCCAAGCGTCTGCTATACTGCCCCATGTACTCCGTCGGGAAGGGAGCCGCAAACGTCAGCAATCCGTACATGTTGAAGTAGCTCCCCAGCAACTCAGCTACTTCACGAAGCCGGAATAAGCCCATCTGCCAAAATCAGATTGTCAGTTATCATTCATAATACCACATGTACTTAACTTTTTACAAGAGAACATACCTCCTCGTCCGAGACATGCGCTAGGGCCCCCATCCGCTCATCGTCCACAGGAACATCAGGGATCCGGTATCGATTTGGTAGGCCAAGATCCAAGTAGGGGATATCCCGAGGGTACTCCAGAATCGCGTAGGACATCGACGCCCCACCTGCCTGGGACGGACCAGCTCCACCAATGCCGCCAACCGGGGGTATGTCCTCCCCGGTATCCTCTCCCATCGCCAGCTCGGGCTCCACCGCTTTGCCCTTCCCCTTGTCACCGCCCTCACCTACCGGAGCCTGACCTATGCCTGCCTCTGCTCCCAACTGTGCCTCCCTCTCTCTTAAATCCCGGAAGACTATACCGCGAGCAGCTTCTGATGATGGGGTCGACAGAGAGTACGGCCTCAGCCCCACCGACTCGGCACCTGGCGACCCGACAGGCGTGCGCAGCAACGGAGAGAATGAGACATGCTGGGCCCAATCCATATCTCCGGACCCGTATACAGGTGACGACCCTGACACCGACCCGCGTCCCTCTGGGGTCTGCGCTGACTCCAGCATCTGCCTGATGTCCTCCGACGACAGCTGAGGCATCCTTCCCACCATGGCTGGTGGAATGGGCGGTCTCGATACCGGACTCCGCCCTCCGATAGGACTCCTCCCACCCTTTGTCGCCCTGCCTCGTTCGGGCGAAGCCGCGACAGTCGGCTCCTCACTGACAACCCCGCCTGGACCAACTGGTGATGCCCCACCATTGCCTCCTCCCAAAGGCACCTCCTCCGACCCTCCATCCTCCTCTTCCTCCTCCACCTGCTGTGGCTCCTCGTCCCTCTCTCAATGCGGATCCTCGTCGTCCGAATCCGCAATCCCCTTCGCCCTCCGGTTCGGCGCAGGAGCAGGCTGATGTGGGACCCGCTGGGAGATGTAGAGCTGCCCCCAGATGAACATAGGATCTCCCCCGATAGCAGCATACCTCACGTATATCGCCCTACCTCGCACCCCCTTCATCTCCCTCATCAGGTAACGGTGCGCGAACGTCCCGTACTCTCCCTCCACCAGCAAGCCCTCCATCGGAATGCCTCCCAAGACTATAGCCCGCTCCTCTGCAGCTAGCATGCCCGGCCGCCTCATCGCCGCTGGAGGCCAGGCCAGAACCCTGAAACCTAACCCGGGAGTGTGCTGCCGCACTACACGCTCCCCCAGGTAGAATGTTGCACCGTACTCGTGCACATATAGCCGTCTTGAACGCGCAGCCGCCAGCGCATCTGCATACCCCCACTGCTGCGTCACGTATGCAGGCCATGGGCTCCACTACACCTGCCACATTGAACATACGTTATAAATAACTCAACTGTCTTTTTCAAAAATAATTTAGATTTTATTTAATTCAAATTCATACTTGATCTAGCTGAAGACCTAAGACGTCGCCTGCACTGACGTCCGGGGTTAGATATCGATACACCCCAACTATGTTCCTGCTATAATACCATCTGAAGAGCGGGAACTCATTGGTGAAAGTCGGGTGCAGATGGATCTGACCGATACCCTGATGGGTATGTGCAATAAACCACATATGTCGCAAATTATCATAATTTTTAAAATCATCAGTTTTTATTCAACAATCACATGATTTTCAAAAAGAAAAATTGAGATTTAATTTAAGTAATTACCTCCCAAAGTGTGACCAGCCCGCGGTGGTTGAGCTCCATATGACGGCACACCAAGTCCATCGACTCATACAGCATCGCCAGTACGTATCCTCCCCACGCAAATGTGTACAGCTAGTCGAAGAATCGCAAGTAAGGCAGCCACCATAACCGCAGGTTGTTGCCGCCCCGAGCGTAGAAGAAGTCGTGTATCATCAGTAGTAGAAAACACCGTGATAACTGCCGGACCTCCTGCCGTGTCATCGGTCCATCCCCAAACCTCTCGCTCTCTGCCTAGATGTGTTGTACCATCGCCGTGTGGGGTATCCCGTCTGCCACAATCCGGCTTGGCCTCCAACCTAGTGCCGCCCCCATCCCATCTAGTGTGACTCGTAACTGGGGGTTGGGTGCCAACGCCTCCCCTCCAAATGGCAGTCCCGTCAGCACGAACACATCCTCTTGGGTCAGCGTTATCTCTCCCCAACTCTAATGGAAGGTATGCGTCGTGTCCCACCATCTCTCTCCTAATACTGTCGGCAAACTCACCGATCGCTGGAACTCTCCACCAGGAAGCACCTCGATGAATCGTCCGAATGGGGTCGTGCTCAAGTAAGCCCTCACCAACGGGGGCAGCTGATCTCGAAGCTCTGAAGCGGCACGTGTAATACCGCGCCAACGTCCACTCCTCTGTCACATCACATGTTTTACTAAAATTTAGAACCCGCTATTTTAAATTTATACTGGATAATACATGTTTTGAAAAACAATAAGCTATGTTAAGTATATTTATTATGGCAAGTAATTATTAAATTTATCACATTTTCATGCATATCATTTCATTACATTTTTTTCGAAAAAATCACATAGTATAAATACTAGAAATTAGAGCATACCCGAGTACAGCGGCGGATCTCGTCTGCCGCAGGCTCCATCAGTAGCCACTCTCGTCCCTCTCCTGGTGAGATCAGCGGCACGTCACGGTACATCGCCCGCTGTAGTGAGACGTCTGCCCCCAGTGGCCCCTCCCAAGCCACACCCTCCCAGTCATCGTGATGAGGCGCGCAGATTAGTCGCCCATCCATCATCGCGGTAATAGAATCCACCTCATCTCCCGGGAGAAGCTCCGGTGCCTCCCCTCCTTCCGGTGCACCCCCCATCATCATGTACACGAAGATCGACAGTAGTCTCGCCAATGCCATCACTCACACTCTTCAGAACACTCGTTCAATACTTTTTGAAAGTCAAAAATTTAGAGATTAGAGAGAAGATTGCAAGAAGAAGTGCTGAGAACTGCTCCAACAGGCCACTATTTATAGAACATAGGAGTCAGCCGCAGGCTAGCCAACCGTACGGCTAGCCCCCAACCGTACGGTTAGCTGCTAGCCGTACGGCTGGGGGGTCAAACCCTGCGGCTACCCCCAACCGCACGCCCTAGTCGCACCCCCTGCGGCTACCCTCATTTTTGACAAGTTTGACCAAAAAAAAGGGGGGGGGGGACTAAGGCCATGAATCAACTTCTCCCGGGATACAAAAGGACCAAGACTCAAACACATGCACGAGATGGCAGATCGAAGCCCAAAGTTTGACATTCCAAAGTTTGTGGAGGAACCGAAATTCAAAAGGATGGATCTATTGTCCGGAAGGCTCGAATCTGATTGATAAACAGGGAAGGTGTAAAAGAGGAATCGGGTACTAGAAAAAATTGAAAGAGTAGAAAAGGGTAAAATCTCGTTGGTTCAAGAGAGAAAAAGTGAGAAAAAAAAACAAAAATAAAGAAAATCGACAGGGAGAGCCACACTAAGAATGACAGTTGTGCCAAAAGGCAGAGGGCTACATCTTAGGTGAGTAAGGCTCCTGTTTTGGAAAAAGCCAAGAAAGAAAAAGGCACAGTAAAGTCCGAAAGCCCAAAATAAGAGGGCCGAATAATCAAAAGAGGGAGCAATAAGGGTATCGAAAAACAGAAAACGATACAGGACCAACATCTTCCCTGTAGAAAAAATCATAGGGTAGCTTGAGGATGATTGAGAAATCCAAGCGAAATTCTATTCCCATGACCGAAGAGAGGAAAACTGAGGGTAGAGAAATGTCAGATCCCAAAAGTCCATGCACAGCGGTCCGAAAGTTCTGAGAAAAGTTGATTCAAAAATCTGATTCCCAATAAAACGCCAAAGGTCAAAACTGAGGGTAGAAAGAAAGGCATTCTAACTTGCGAAGCAGTTCTCTCTAGCATATTATTTTTGATAAATAAAGCAGTGCCTGAGTAATAGAACCATGGCAATGACACAGTGTTAGTAAAAGTTTTTTCGAATTTCTCAGAGTTAGGAATTCTTCGCATTCCCCACGATGGGAATTTTTTCGAAATCACTTTCCCCACGAAGGGAAATAACGACTCCACGTGTTCCCCACGAAGGGAATTTTCCGAATTCCTCAGAGTTAGGAATTCTTCACATTCCCCACGATGGGAATTTTTCCGAAATCACTTTCCCCACGAAGGGAAATAACGACTCCACGTGTTCCCCACGAAGGGAATTTTCCGAATTCCTCAGAATTAGGAATTCTTCGCATTCCCCACAATGGGAGTTTCTTCCGATCCCCTTTCCCCACGAAGGGAAATAACGACACCACGTGTTCCCCACGAAGGGAATTTTACGAATTCCTCAAAGTTAGGAATTCTTCGCATTCCCCACGATGGGAATTTTTCCGAAATTACTTTTCCCACGAAGGGAAATAACGACTCCACGTGTTCCCCACGAAGGGAATTTTTTGGATTCCTCAGAGTTAGGAATTCTTCGCATTCCCCACGATGGGAATTTCTTCCGATCCCCTTTCCCCACGAAGGGAAATAACCTTTACAGTCTGTTCCCTAAGAAGGGAACTTCTTCCTGAATTCCTCAGAGTTAGGAATTCTTTGCATTCCCCACGATGGAAATTTTTTCCGATCCCCTTTCCCCACGAAGGGAAATAACCTTTACCGTACATTCCCCACGAAGGGAATAACTTTATCCCCACACTCCCCACGATGGGAGTTTTCAAATTTCTCAAAGATATTGATTTCTTCTTAAAACTCCAGATCCCTACGAAGGGATATATCACGAAACCCAAAACATTCTTTCTTTCATTTTTTCCTAGAATTGGGAAACCTTTGAAGCACTTTTTCGTTACGATCATTTGGACTCAATGAAAAACTCCTCACGTGAACTCCTGTACACTGAGGGTGGTATGCCACTGAGGGTAACGTACCGCTGACGGTAGACGGAAGAAAAGATTGATGCATCATGTCGCCTGGCCGAAAGGAAAGGGGCGATCGTGGATTGCTTCGCCTGTACCGCAACGAGATCCATATGCCAGAAAAGGGTACACTCTAATTCAATTATCACCGCATTGAGATTCACCCGAGAGTCGTGAATCGTTGTCTTCTTATCGTCCCTGAATTCTTGCGGACAAGAATCCCGGGACGAGAGGGTCTGTGAACACCCCAATCCATGACTCTCGTGCGAAACACTATTTTTCTTAAAAACAAGCATCTTACATCAAGTGTTGAGTCATCATACATATAGGAGACCGTTAGGAAAGACTCCAATTCTGGCCGCGTGACGAGTTTGATATAACCTTTATTGCCTCTTCGCTTAATAGGACGGGGATCGACCTGCCCGGTCAGGTCACGGGGTACGGGGCAGCGCCCCGTTAGAAAATCGAGTTGTTTCCGAGTGTTTTTGTGCTTTTTCTGAGCTAGCCGCAGCCCCCAGCCGCACGCTCCCAACCGTACGGCTACCTGCCAGCCGTACAGTTGGCTCCTAGCCGCACGCCCCAACCGCATGCCCTGCGGCTACCCCCAACCGCACGCTACCAGCCGCACGCCCTGCGGTTGGCCTCTTTTGAAGCATTTTTGGTGGAATTTTTGCTATAAATAGGACCCTTGGGCTCTCATTTGGGGACATCAACACTCAATAGTGTTTTTTTAGTGAGTAGAAACTCTGTCAAAATCTTTAGAGAGTCATTTTAGAGAAATTCGGAGAGAGAAATTCGGAGAGAGAAAGTTTTATAGAGAAAATTTCTAGAAAGAGAGCTTTAGAGAGAGAAAGTTCTAGAGAGAGAAGGAGGCAAGCAAGGCAATCAAGACAAGGTTCTTATTTCTTCTTCAGGCGCATCAGGTACGTCTTTTTGCCACTCTATTAGTACTGCATTTAAATTCATTTTTAATATAGAAAAGTTAGATAACTTGCAAAGAAGTTCATTGTTTTCTAAACTAGTCCATTCTAAACTTTACAAGAAAATCTAAAATCCGTTTTGACACGTTTTCAAAACAAACAAAAATACAAAAACAGTTTCCATAAGAAAGGAACTACGAGACTCTGATTTCATTCTACGAATGAATACGTAGGCGCTCGCAAAGCTCGAGTCTGATTTCAAAATATTGTTTTAAACTAAATTTATCCAGAAAAGACTATTCTGAAAACTATTCAAACTACTTGCAAGATACCTAAAATAGGAATTAGATACATGATCCATTAAGAGACCGAAAGGGCGAATTGGGTGCCTAACACCTTCCCAATTCGTAATGTAGTTCCCGAACCCTAGCAAAGTAAATTTTCAATATAAATCTCTGGTTTTAAACGTATGAAAGATACTTCGTTTTCGAATTATCCTTCGTACGATCTTTTGTTTGTTTTCTAGTAAAACAAACTGGCGACTCTATAAAATACGTTTTCAAATAAAATCGAGAACGAGGACGGCCTCCTCTCGGGTTGCGGGTCCGGATTCTCACAGTTTATAATGAACATAAGCTATCAATAATCAAAGCAATAACTAAGGCTAACAAATATCAAAGGAAGAGGGCACTGTAATATAACGTTTAAACATATGATCTTGAGGCGAAGCCAATTAGCTGGCCAAGTATAGTATTCATAATGTATTATAATTAAACTAGAAACCATAAATACTTGGCCTATAGTTTTCGACTTTCAACATAGGCACGGGTAGTCAACACAAGCTATAGAACTGATCCACTAAGGCGTGACGAGCCTTAGGAAGCTAGCGTCAGAACGAGATAACCTTAGACTAACGATTCCTTAGTAACGTGGTAACATGTGATAGGTTCACTTATGGGATATTGATGGATATAATTGGTTAATTGGGTAGTTAGTATCCGGTGGCTAGGATAGGAATCCTAGTGTGGTTTACATGCAAGAGTGTGTGGGTTGCATTGCTTTGCACCGTCGTTGAGCTATATAAACTTGCATGTGTGTGTGTTTGCAACGTATATTTTATATACAAAACCTATATAGTTCCTACTAAGCCCGGATTTAGATCTTCCCATTTTTTAACAGTTTTGCAAGCATAGCATCTCGGCTGGCGCATGATGTACATGTATAGAAGCCTCTAAGGTCCACAAGACCGTGTCTAGTCCTATAAGAATAGGACTATGTTTTATTAACCGTTTAGTGTTGGACTTTGCTATATTGTTTATAAATTCTGGATTTGACATTTAAATTGTATTTATTGTAAACATATATTTTCAAAAAGTTTGTGTAAATGGTTTTTAGATATGTGGAGTTGGATTTGAAGTGTAGTTTGATTATGTTAGTACTTGTAAGTATTTGGCCTTGTTCCTTATAGGCCGGTTTGTTATTTAAATAAACTCCATATGCCGTGATTTTTGACAATGAGCTTTTAAACAGGGTCACATTTTATTTGAGAAAAGTTTTTAAAAGTTATGATTTTTATATTTTAAACCCGCTATCGCGCACGGCATCCGTGATTAACCGGGTCCCAGAGGTGAAAATCTCAGAACGGGATTCGGGGCGTCACAAGTTAGTATCAGAGGCATAGGTTCAATTTTCTTCGCGAGGTCGTGTGTAGATACACTTTTTAGATGAGTGTTTTGGATATATCCCCGTTGATTCTCGTGTTGTTCCGTGTTAGGAATCGTTCGATCGCATAGTGAACCATTGATTCTTGTTCATTTTGTATTCAAATTTTTAAGGACATTTCCTTCGAGTGACATAGGTATTTCATTTGTAAGGCATATAAGGATTTGAAGGATCGTCATCCTCATAGAATGAGTGGTTTTCGACAGATTGTAAGCGGTGAGAAACAACTAAGTAAATGTAACCGCCAAGAGTTAGGCGTGGGAACTGAGGAGGTTCTCCTATCTATAGTTATTGTCCTAAATGAGAGGAGAGTATTATGATCAGAGTAGCACAGCGGAAGCTTGGTGGAGTTAGTGGTTCGGGAGCTGGAAGATCATCGAGTGCACGTCATTCCAGTTAGAACAAGCCTTAGGGATAGGTAATTATGTTCCATTCCATTATATTTACATCGATTGCTATCATGGATCGCTTTGCATTATCTGCATTTAAGTTATGATTTATAATCCTTCTTTGTGAATCCCTTGCTCTCTGGAAATGTGATTTGTACTCGGGATGAGTTTTGCTACCAAATTAGCCTTGGGCGACTATCAAGTTATATTTTAGTCAGACAAATGGCCAACAAATGACTAATTTATAAATCAACGGTCTTCTATCACCAACGAAAAATGAAAACGTGGCTTGCTAGTGTTAGTATCCAGTTCCATTCCCCATGTTCACCCTATATGTTCTTTAGATTCCAATAGGTGAACCTTGAACTTAATGATCTTTGGATTATTGAGTAGTTGATCTAGCATGATTGTATCTACTTTCCCAAGTGCCGATACGTGGGATTCCAAGGAGCTAGATTGTGAGGCTTGTTGTTTTTGACTTGGTCATAGTTTGTGGATACGCATTGAGAGCCTTATCAATTTTGGTTTGGCATTCTGATATACTTGAGTTCATTTTGTTTCGAGTTGCAGACCGTGAGTCAATTCTATAGTATTAAGGATTATTTCTTTAAGTGTGAGCCAGAGGGTTCTAGCTTCGCTGTTCCATTCCTTATTATTTATTTAGATTGTTCCATTTATTTTGATTTTCAGATTAAGTTTTGTTTATTCATAACTGAAATTTCCCTTTTAAGGAAGGGAAACCATGTGAGAATTTGAGTTGCATTCCTTTTTCTCCTATACTCCTCCTACTTGAATTTCTAGGACAACATTGTTTAAAGATGAGAGATTGTGATACCCCATTCTTTCCTTCTACCGTAATCATCTTCATTCATCCTCTTATTTCACCATGAGTGGTGATATCTTGTATTATGGAGTCTCTTTCTAATACCCCGTGTTCTGTTTTCAGCGTTGATCTTTTTCAAGCCCGGTTAAGGCTTAATCCCTGTTAGAGCGCGAACATTAGGTTTTGAGCCCTTCGCACTTGACCCAATACTTTTAACAAGTCATGTTAGGTATATTAAGTTTGTCGGATCAATCATTACGTTATTCGGGTGGTTAAGATTGGAACCGAGACGTGAATCACGTATTTTAACTTTTAACGACTTGTCGATTTTTGGCCAACTTTGAGATGCCGTAACTTCTTCATCCGATGTCCAAATGACTCTCCGTTTGCACCACGTCTTCATTTATTTACCCTCTAGAATTTTCATGTTTGGGCCGAGTCAAAATTCAACCATTTCGAGGTCCGTTTTGGGCTCAAAAAGTCATTTGCTGCATTGACTTCCATGATCAATCATGGAAGGCCATGATCGATCATGAGGGACCCTTGATCAATCATGGTTCACCTGAATGTTGGTTTTAAGCATTTTAAACCCATTTTCTAGTCATTAAACAACCATACAACCCCATTTTCGAGCTTCACTCATATAAGGGGTTCTAGAGAGAGTAAGTGGGAGATTATTGAGTGATTCTTGTGGTTTCTTCATTCTTCTACGAGATTTGAGCTTCAAATCACCTTATCCTTCACTATTCATCATCTTCCACGTACATCTTCGCTCATGGAGCTTGGAGATGAGCTAGGGTTTTGGAGATACGACGTCTCCCTTCCTCAACTTCTTAATCTTGCTTCTCTAAGGTGGGAATACTAGTATAAAACCTCTTTTACAAACCCTTACTTATTGTATTAGTGATTTGTACTCAAATTAGGGATTTTTACAAAAACCCTAGATTGTTTGCATCATGTGGGATTTGGGCTAGACAACTCTTCAATTAATGATGGGTAGTGATAAAAAATACTCATATTACATAATTTGAGTATTAAACGCATGTTTTCACTTCCACACAACAAGATTCACAAAAAACCCGTTATGTAAACACATGTAGAAACTTAAGAATTGGGGTTCTTGGGTTTGGTGCTTATATGATGATTAATTATGGATTATTAATGCTAGAGAGACATAGATATAGTAGTAAACATAATTTTATAGCATTATGTAGGATATCTACATTATGAACTTACTAGGGAGGTATGGTACATAATAACCTTTGGGTTTAGTTCCTTGTAGAAAATGTGGTAGACACTCGTATGATTATATAAGCCCTACACACCCTAGAAACGTTATTACATATGTTGGATGGGTTGTAGATACTGATAGCTTAGTGCACAAGGTTAAACATATTACGAATGTCTCGATTGAGCTGGAAACACAAGAATAAGTGCTTAGACTGTTAGTATGATGTGAGAACTTTACTAAAGCTCTTACGGCCATAGTTTGATACATTTGACATATATGAAATGTAATATACTAATAATGAACCAATTGGCCAAATAATGGGAATTATTACTTTAACAATAAGGTCCTGGGTAATTGGATCGATAGCAATAATTATGATGATGATTATTATGTGAATTACATATATGTAGATAGCCATACATGTGATGGATAATTTGATGATTCTTATTCATTGTTAAGTGAGAAATCGAGATATTCCTGTTGTTACGATCTCATGTATGGGATGGATATGATCGACCGAGTACCAGGTAGCTCCCGCGTGACTCAAAAAGGTGCTGCCTATTGCCGCCCATAGGTGAAAATCCTAAAACCGTGCACGGGAAAAATGAAGTCAGTGACTCGGCCGATGGTTGTGGACTTGTGGTTGCCCACAAAGGAAAGCCCACTCTATGTATCATGCCTTCCTATATGACTATGTGTTCTGGGTGAGATGAGTTTTTTCGGTAACGGAGCAGGTCCCTTGTGCCACTACATTCCCAATAGTGAGTTTCCCGAAAAGTAGTTGGGCTATTAATGGTTATTACCCTGCTAGGGTATCGCCTAGTGTAGTTCTTTCCAGAGCGTCGATGTGGCTTGTATGGGCGTTCTCATCGTTAACTATTCGGAGTGTTATTCCAGGGAAAATGTCTTGAGGGTTATCTCTGAATGACTTACTTGGAGAACCAAGTCCCTGAGCCACTCCCCACTTGGAGGAGACATGGACAAGAGCTCCAGAGTCTTCGAGATCCGTTGTTCTGGGCCTGGATTGACCGCGGGGTAAAACTGAGGCATTATGCTGGAGACGTGATACGAGAACTATTGTGAGATTGTTGATTATGTTATTATTGTTATTGTATCTTATCATGTCTTGTATTGATTTGTGTATATTGCCTCGGCTAGATGTGGATGAAATAAGACTATTGCGAACACTAGCTACGAATCATAAAAGACGTAAGGAAACATTTGGGCCACTAATAATGTGTTAATATATAAAATGGAAATATATAGTAACTATTGAGCCTTATAGATGGAATACGGGTATGTGAGTGTGTGAGAACCCGGGCTTTCACTCCGTCCTTCTTAGTTTCTTGTTTGGAGGAAAACATATTTTGTTGGGTCGCCAGTTTGTTTTACGAGAAAACAAACAAAAAGATCGTACGAAGAATAGTTCGAAAATGAACTATCTTTCATACGTTTGAAACCAAATATTTATTTTTGTTAACTTGTTTTGCTAGGGTTCGGGAACTACGTTACGAATTGGGAAGGTGTTAGGCACCCAATTAGCCCTTTCGGTCTCTTAATAGATCATGTATTTAATTCCCATTTTAGATATTTTGCAAGTGGTTTAAATTATTTTCAGAACAGACCCGGCCTGATAAATTCAGTTTAAAAACAATATTTATAAAATCAAACTCGAACTTTGCGAGCGCCTACGTATTCATTCGTAGAATGAAATCAGAGTCTCGTAGTTCTATTTTTGTTTGGAAACTGTTTTTATATTTTTGTTTTGTTTTGAAAATGTGTAAAAACAAGTTTTAGTTTTCTTGTAAAACTTAGGAAAGACTGGCTTTGAAAATGGTAAACTTCTTTGCAAGTTATCTAACTTTTTGTATATAAACTCGTATTTAAATGCGCTATTGAAATTTAAGAGAGTTGTAAAAAGACGTACCTGACGCGCTTGAAGGAGAACGAGGATCGCTTGCTTGCTCCTTTCTCTCTTTAAAACTTTTTTCTCTAAAATACTCTCTCTAAGACTTTTCTCTCTCTTAAACTTTACCTCTCTAAAAAAGACTCTCTAACAATCTCGATAGAGTTTCTTCTCCCTAAAAAATCTATTGAGTGTTGATCCCCCCAAATGAGACCCTAAGGGTCCTATTTATAGAGAAATTTTTGCCAAAAATGCTCCAAAAAGAGGCCAGCCGTAAGGGGTGCGTCTAGGGGCCTGCGGTTGGGGTGTGCGGCTAGGGCCTGCGGTTGGCACGCGTGGTTGAGGGCTGTGGCTTGGGCTTGCAGTTGGGTCCCAACCGTACGACTGGCAAGTAGCCGTGCGGTTGGGGGGCTGCGGCTGGCACTTTGAGAATGCACAGAATCCTGATGGATTCAAAGTCAGAGTCTTTTCCTAACAATTCTCTATATGCATAATGACTCAAGACCTAATGTGAAATGCTTATTTTTTAAAAAACCACTGTTCAAGAGAGTGTCGTGGATTGGGGTGTTCACAGACCCTCTCGTCCCGGGATTCTTGCCTGCAAAAATTCTAGGACGATAAGAAAACAACAATTTACGATTCTCGCGTGAATCCCAATGTATTGATACTTGAATCAAAATATACCCTTCTAGCACATGAATTTCGTTCTGTCTCAGTCGATGCAATCCACGACCACCCCTTTCCTCTCAGCTAGGTTACACGATACATCGGTCTTTTCTTCCGTCTACCCTCAATGGCGCATTTTTACCGTCGGCGTACTTCTCTAGATAGGGTTTTTGTCTATTCATGCGAGGAGCTTTAATATTTTATAGAATCCCAATGATCACTGTGAGAAAAGTGTTTCAAAAAAGTTTCCCTTCTTTAGGGGGGCGTGAAAATGATTCTTGTCTTTTGGTAATTCCTTTCATGGGAATTCGTACTAAGAAAGAGGAAATTCTCATCTTTGGAGTACGTGAAAAAGATTCCCATCATGGGGAATATGTGGACAAAGTAATTTCCATCGTAGGGAATGCGTGGTAAAGGTTATTTTCCTTCGTAGGGAAAGGGGGTCGAAAAAAATTCCCATCGTGGGAAATGCGAAGAATTCCTTCTTTCAGGAATTCAGGAAATTTCATACGTGGGGAACACGTAGAAAGTGTTATTTTCCTTAATGGGAAAAAGGGATCGGAGAAAATTCCCATCACGGGGAATGCGAAGAATTCCTATCTTTGAGGAATTCGGAAAATTTCATTCGTGGGGAACACGTAGAGTCTTTTTTCCCTTCGTAGGAAAACGGGTTTCAGAAAAATTTCTATCGTGGGGAATGCAAAGAATTCCTATCTTTCAGAAATTCAAAAAATTTTCTTCATGGGGAACACGTGGAATCATTATTTTCCTTCATAGGGAAAGGGGTTTCGAAAAAATTACCATTGTGGGGAATGCGAAGAATTCCTAACTTTGAAGAATTCGAAAAATTCTACTCAGACTGTCTCATTGTCTCAGTTTTATTATTTGAACACTATTTTGTTGATTTTCAAAATTGATATGTTAGATATAATTGCTTGCAATTTGAAAAGCTCTTTTTCTTTCATTTCACCCTCAGTTTTAACTTTTGATGTTATCGAGGATCAAACTTTTGAATCAACTTTTTCTAGAAGCCTTTGGACCGTTGTGCATGGATTTTTGGGATTTGGCATTTCTCTATCCTCAGTTTTCCTCTCTTTGGTCATGGGGATAGAATTTCGCTTAAAATTCTCAATCTTCCTTGAGCTACCCTATAATTTTTTCATAGGAAAGATGCTGGTCCTGTATCATTTTCTATTTTTTGATACCCTTATTGCTCCCTATTTTGATTATCCGGCCTCTTATTTTGGCTTTCAGATTTTTCTTGATTTTTTCTTTCATTGCTTTTTCCGAAACAAGAGCCTTACTTACCTAAGATGTAGCCCTTCGCCTTTTGGCACAGCTATCACTCTTAGTGTGGCACATCTATCACTCGGGCATTGTAGCAAGTGATGTACCGTGATGTGCTATTGATCTCACCGGGAGAGGGACTGGAGTGGCTGCTGATGGAGCCTGCGGTACACGAGATTCATCGTCGGACTCGGGTATGTTTTGATTTTCTATAGTTACTTACTTTAAGTGATATGTTTAGAAAAAATGCAATGTTATTACTTGCCATAGTGGATATACTTAACATAGTGTATTTTTCAAAATAAATATTACGCGGTGTTATCTTAAAAACTGTTAAAAAAATTAACCATATAACTTATTTGAAAACTTTAATATAATAGAGGATTGGTCGTTTCCGTGGTATCACACGTGCGGCGCTCGAGCTATGAGACCAGCTACCCCCGTTGGTGAAGGCTTAGCTAAGTGCGTCCCCGTTCGGACGGTTTATAGCGGTGTTGTCGGGTGGGGAGTTTCAGCGATCGGTGAGCTTGCCAACGGTGTTGGGGGAGAGATGGTGGGATATGACGCATACTTTCCATTGGGGTTGTGGAGAGATGATGTTGACCCCAGAGGATGTGTTCGTGTTAACTGGGTTTCCCTTTGGTTGAAAGGTGTTGGCACCCAACTCGCGGGTGCGGATCACTTTAGATGGTATGGGAGCAGCTTTGGGATGGAGCCTGAGTCGTATAGGGACAGATGGGATTCCACACACAGTGATGGTTCAGCACATCGAGGCTGAGAGAGAAATTTGGAGACGGGCTGATGACACGTTAGGAGGTACGACAGCTGTCACGGTGCTTTTTTTGTTATTGGTGTTGCACGACTTCTTTTACGCACATGGTGGGGATAACCTATGACTATGGTGGTTACTGTATGTGAGGTATTTCGACCAGCTATACACATTTGCATGGGGCGGGTACATGCTAGTGGTTTTGTATGAATCTATGGACTTGGTTTGTCATCATATGGAGCTTAAGCATCGTGGGCTTGTTATACTTTGGGAGGTAATTTAGTTAAATTATATTCGAAATTTGTCTTTATGAAGAAAATATGTGTTTCTTAATAAAAATGTGATGGTTTGTGACAGATGTGGTTTATAACTTATACCCAGCAGGGTATAGGGCAGATTCCCTTGCACCCTACTCATGCTGATGAGTTCCCCATATTCTGGTGATTTTATAGTGGGAACGTTGTTGGAGTATACCGGTATTTGACACCGGATCTGAGTGCGGGTGATGTGTTCGAGCTTTAGCTCGAGCAAGTATGAGAAAAGAACGTATGATCAAATTAAATTAATTTTAGTGACATTTGTAAAAACTTAACTTATTGTATTTTTATATAACAGGTACAGTGGAGCCCATGGCCCGCGTTAGTTAGCCAGCAATGGGGGTATGCGGATGCATTGGCGGCGGTGCGCTCGAGAAGGCTTTTCTCACACTAGTATGGAGTAGCATTTATTTGGGGGAGCGGGTGGTTCCACAGCATACCCCAGGGTTAGGAGCGAGAGTCCCGGCTTGGCCTCCGACAACGATGAGGAGGCCTAGTGTGTTATCGGCGGAGGAGCGAGGAGTATTTTTTGCAGGTATTCCGTTTGAGGGTTTGTTATTAGAGGGGGACTACAAGACGTTTGCTCATCGAGATTTGATGAGGGAGATGAAGGGAGTACGTGGGTGGGTGTTCTATGCGAGGTATGTGGCCATCAGGGGAGACTCGATGTTTATTAGAGGGCAGCTGTATATATCGCAGTGGGTTCCTCACCGGCCCGTTCCAGCCCCGAACCGGAGGGCAAAGGGGATTGCAGATTCAGATGTCGAAGATCTGAATGGGGAGAGAGAGATAGGTCCACAGCTGGCTGAGGAGGAGGATGCGGAGGCATCGGAGGAGGTGCCATTAGGGGAGGGAAATGGTGGGGTACCACCGAGTGGGGGAGTTGAGGGAGGACCTACTACAGCAGCTGTGTCACTCGGACGGCGGAAATGGGTGAGAAGGGGTAGGAGTCTAGTATCGAGGCCGCCTATCCCACCGGGCATGTCGGGGAGGATGCCTTAGATGTCTACAGAGGCGGTAGTGTAGGTGTTGGAGTTACTACGGTCACCGGAGGGACGGGGATTGTCAAGTCGCGGGTCCGTATTGGGTTCATTGCCCATAGTTGATCCTGGAGAGATGGATTAGGCTTAACTTATTTCATTCTCTCTAGTGATGCGTACCCCAGTTGGATCTCTAGGTGCGGGATCGGTAGGTCTACGGCCTTATTCCCTATAGACTTCCTCGACGGGTGCGGCGCATGGTATAGTTTTTAGAAAGGTGGGGGATTATGCTACTCGATTGGGGGAAGATACATGCATAGGTCAGGCTTTTGCGGGCGAGGGAGGTGATAATGGGAAGGCAAAAATGGTGGCCTCGGTGTCAGAGAGAATGGATGAGTTTGAGGAGGATACCCCCGACGGGTGGAGGAGTTGGTGGAGCTGAGGTGCGTTCGTCACAGGCTGGCGGTGCGTCGACATTATACTCTATCCCCGAGTATCTGAGAGATATTCCTTACATGGACTTTGGCCTGCTAAAGTAGTACTGGATTCCCGACGTGCTCGTGGACAATGAGCAAATGGGTGCATTTGCACACATTTCGGATGAGGAGGTATGCTTTTTATAAGTGTTTAAAGTTTGGTATATATGCGGTGTTTATAGATAGTAATGGATTACGTAATTGTTTTTGACAGATGGGCTTGTTCCGAATTCGGGAGGTGGCCGAGTTGCTGAGGAGCTATTTCAACGCCTACAAGTTGTTGACCTTTGCAGTACCTTTCTCGACAGAGTACATGGGGAAGTACTGCTGTCGTTTGGCGGTTGATGTGACTGTTACTTACCACCCATCTCATTCGCACTCCCGGTTAGCGGTGCCATCACAGTCTGTTCATGGCTGATAGCACTCGGGTCAGATGCGTACCCCAGTTGGATCTCTAGGTGCGGGATCGGTAGGTCTACGGCCTTATTCCCTATAGACTTCCTCGACGGGTGCGGCGCATGGTATAGTTTTTAGAAAGGTGGGGATTATGCTACTAGATTGGGGGAAGATACATGCATAGGTCAGGCTTTTGCGGGCGAGGGAGGTGATAATGGGAAGGCAAAAATGGTGGCCTCGGTGTCAGAGAGAATGGATGAGTTTGAGGAGGATACCCCCGACGGGTGGAGGAGTTGGTGGAGCTGAGGTGCGTTCGTCACAGGCTGGCGGTGCGTCGACATTATACTCTATCCCCGAGTATCTGAGAGATATTCCTTACATGGATTTTGGCCTGCTAAAGTAGTACTGGATTCCCGACGTGCTCGTGGACAATGAGCAAATGGGTGCATTTGCACACATTTCGGATGAGGAGGTATGCTTTTTATAAGTGTTTAAAGTTTGGTATATATGCGGTGTTTATAGATAGTAATGGATTACGTAATTGTTTTTGACAGATGGGCTTGTTCCGAATTCGGGAGGTGGCCGAGTTGCTGAGGAGCTATTTCAACGCCTACAAGTTGTTGACCTTTGCAGTACCTTTCTCGACAGAGTACATGGGGAAGTACTGCTGTCGTTTGGCGGTTGATGTGACTGTTACTTACCACCCATCTCATTCGCACTCCCGGTTAGCGGTGCCATCACAGTCTGTTCATGGCTGATAGCACTCGGGTCAGATGCGTACCCCAGTTGGATCTCTAGGTGCGGGATCGGTAGGTCTACGGCCTTATTCCCTATAGACTTCCTCGACGGGTGCGGCGCATGGTATAGTTTTTAGAAAGGTGGGGGATTATGCTACTCGATTGGGGGAAGATACATGCATAGGTCAGGCTTTTGCGGGCGAGGGAGGTGATAATGGGAAGGCAAAAATGGTGGCCTCGGTGTCAGAGAGAATGGATGAGTTTGAGGAGGATACCCCCGACGGGTGGAGGAGTTGGTGGAGCTGAGGTGCGTTCGTCACAGGCTGGCGGTGCGTCGACATTATACTCTATCCCCGAGTATCTGAGAGATATTCCTTACATGGATTTTGGCCTGCTAAAGTAGTACTAGATTCCCGACGTGCTCGTGGACAATGAGCAAATGGGTGCATTTGCACACATTTCGGATGAGGAGGTATGCTTTTTATAAGTGTTTAAAGTTTGGTATATATGCGGTGTTTATAGATAGTAATGGATTACGTAATTGTTTTTGACAGATGGGCTTGTTCCGAATTCGGGAGGTGGCCGAGTTGCTGAGGAGCTATTTCAACGCCTACAAGTTGTTGACCTTTGCAGTACCTTTCTCGACAGAGTACATGGGGAAGTACTGCTGTCGTTTGGCGGTTGATGTGACTGTTACTTACCACCCATCTCATTCGCACTCCCGGTTAGCGGTGCCATCACAGTCTGTTCATGGCTGATAGTAATCGGGTCAGATGTCTAGGCTCGCTCCTCCACCTCAGGGCCGTGGTCGTACAGCTTCAGAGAATCCGACGGAGGGCGTCGATGAGACAGAAGCGAAGCGGACGCGTACGATGGATCCTCCTCCCTCTCCTTAGCCTTAGTTATTTTGATGGTTATTTGATGGTTTATTTATGATGGTTCAGTGCTTTAGGTGTTTGAGGAAAACATTTTGAATTTTTTGAATAAGTTAGTAACTTTAGGTGTTTTTGTTTTCTGAATAAGTTTATTTATTTATATGTTTTTAAACTATTGTGACTGGATTTTTATTATTAATTAATGAAGTAGTTATTTTGGGAGAAAATATGTTTGTGTGTGATGTTACGTGTTATGAAATATGAGAATGTGGCAAAATTATTGCGAACTTGATTGTGAAAAATGGTTAAGTACATATGTTGACAAGTAATTATCAAACCTATATGCATGCAATGACGGATCGTTCTTCCTGAATAAAGTCTGGCAATATTTGCATCATGATGTATTGTGAAAAAGTTTAAACAAAATGAAAATTTTTGACAAAAGAGAATTGACAGCCGTAGGCCCCCCTCGCAGGGGGTAACCGTACGGTTGGCCTATACTTTTTGCTATAAACAGAGCTCGAATTTGTACTTTTTTCTCACTGTGTTCGATACCCATTCTATCTTTCTAGCCTAAAACACTTCCTCTTTCTTTGTCCGACTATATATCTTTAGCTGAGGCTGATTGTGGCCTCAATTGGTGCGACCTATGTCATTTTCATCGATGGTGTTCTCATGAGATCAACTGGTCTTTCTTACTAGGCCTTGTTGAGTTCTGGGATCCAGAGGATCACTATTTTCGCATCAGATTGGCTGAGCTATGCCCTACGATCGAGGAGTTCACATTGCTAATGCGACAGGATGTATCTTGGCCATTGGCGTCCTTGAGAGATGTTAGTAGTCCGCGGGTTATGCTGGCTAAGTTTTTGGGTTTGAGGGAGAGTGATTGCCGGTCGATGATAGTAGATGGGCGGCTTCAATTGCGTCGTATGGTGGACTTTTTCATTCACCATGGTGCTAATCCTGCATATTATTCAGGATGGACATCTTCTTGACTTATTTGTGCTTTTTCTTTGATGGTTTTAGTTACTGGAGATGCGATTCTGGTAGACCCTTTGATTATCCGGGTCATAGTTGAGGCTAGACGCAGTCATTTAGTGACTTCCATTTTAATGGCGGAGACACTAATTGGCTTGGATGCCCTAATTCAGTGTCAGGTTGAGTACTTTCGAGGTAGTCCTTATTTGTTGTGCATGTGGGTGACTGGGAGGTTTCGATTTCTGGAGCCTCTTCTTCCCTAGAATTCTTGGGATTTCTTTCTTCGTCGCGACTATGCTATGATTCATCGGTTGTCATCATTTGATTGGGCCATCCACTTTTCTGAGTCTACCTCTTCGATTCATTAGGACATTCCATGGTGGCGTATGAGGACGATGATCATGAGTATGGGTGGGAAGAATTATGTACGTATCCGTGGATTGAGGGATACATCTTTCTATATATCTGGGCAATTGACGAGATAGTTTTGCATCCCCTTGAGTGTGCCCCTTCCATTGAGAGACTTTTCTTCAGTGGCTCCTCCTATCACCCTGAGGTTGGAGAAGACTTTACGAGGTTTATGCTCCACCCGTTATACCCGACGGTTTCATGGTGCAGAGTTTGGTATTACCCAAGTGTCTTGGTCTGATGTTGTTTTGCACATTTAGCGCCGTGTTCGTCAGACAGTTGAGCATGATCCAATGCTGATGCGGTGGTTTCGATACGCGGATACACGAGTGGCGGACGAGATGGTTCTGGCGTCATACCATACTCTAAAGCGAGAGAGGATTTTGTATGCCACTACAGATTGATGGCTTGATGATTGATGGTTAATAGTTGGTCTTGGGATAGTTAGGTTTTTTGTATAGCATCATTTTGAAAGCCTTTTTAGGATGGGCGATAGGTATGGTTGACGTTTGTTGGAGATTTGTAGGAAGTAAGTGAAAAGTGATGTAATGAAATGTTCGGTTATATATAATGAAAACCTCTTTCTTTTCCCTGTGCTTTTTGGTTGACAAATGAAGTTTATTTTGAATAATGGACTGGGCCTGAATGTCTTATTCAGGTTGCCTACATTTTTCCAAATAGTACGTTATTAATCCTTTTTACTTTTCATTTTCTCATGGGGCTTAGGTCTTCGCAGTTCATGATTGCAACTGATAAATCTTCAATAACTATTTTCAAATTCTCAATCACTGATTACAAATCTTCAATCTCTAGTTACCAATCTTCAATTTCCAATGGTTTAGAAGCAATGGGTTTGGTATCTTTCCTACTTCGATAAGGTCTTGAATAGTATGCCGAAGAGCCATGCAATCGTCTATTGTGTGGCCTACATTCTGGTGGTATTCATATCTTACATGTCATGTGGAATTTGGAGTGAGGATAAATTGAACATGGATGAGCCTGATGTATCTGGGTGCCCAGTCGAAGAGGAGATTTCGAATAGGTTAGTGAAATTATCTGGTGTTGGTTTCAGATTGTTATTGGCTTATTGGGAAAGATATTCTGGATTCGATGAATGGGTTGAGATGGATTCGGAGCCATTCATTTGTTTTTAGCTTGATGATATGGGTGAGGTCGGTTTGATGCGTAGGTACGGACCTGGTTGATCGGTGTTTAAGATATACCCTAGCTCTTCCAACTGATTCTTTAGTTTAAAGACCACCTTTTCTAAGAGAAAGATTTCCTCATGCAGTTTTATTGTCTCTTTAGCAAAATAATCCCTCTGAATTTCCATAGCATTTTTCTCATTTCTCAGTTGCTCAATAATCTGGTCTTGATTCTTTCATTCTAAATTCGGTAAAGGTCTTTCGAGTTCTTTTTTGGTAGCCCTTTTTAGCAGATCAACCGTGCATCCTTTGACCAACTCGTCTAATATGGCACGAGTGTTTTGATTGTCAGTTGAGAGCATGGTCAAACTCTTATTCAGGTTCATTAGCATTCGGTACATGTCCTCGGGATTGGGTACCAGAATCGTTCCACTTCCACTCGCACCGGCTAAATTCAGATGCGGCAGCACACCCCCCATAGTATTATTCTGTGGCATACCCGGGTTTGGGTAGAAAGGACCAGGCCGCGGATCCGCTGCATGGTTCAACTGATTGATCGTGTTCCGATTTGGTGTATTTTAATCCATTGAGTCGAAAGAATCTGGTCTGACTAATCGTCCGATACTGTCTTTTCCGACCCACGCTAAGGCCCGATTGAATTGGTATCTGAAGGGGAGAGAAGGAAAAATCCATTCGCGCGTATTTCCCCAAAAAATAAGAAACAATATATCATGTAGAAATTGCCGGACCGTATCCAGAAATATATCGATCAGGGCGACACTTAACACACAAAAAGTTTTCTTTAGGTGAGATCGAAAACATACTAACAGTGACAACTTAAGAGCCCCATATAGAGGTAGGGTAGGAATAGAATTCCTTGAGTTCCCTTACCGTCTATAGTTTGAAAAATTGTTTTTGAAAAGGGTTTTTAGGAAAATCATTTGAATCAGTGCTCGAAAAATTATGAAGATTTTTAGTCTCCGTGAATTTTTACGATAGAGGTTGGGACTCCTCCGGCCATACCTGCCAAAACCACAATGGTATAATTGACAGGGCCTTTGCTCACTAGATTTTCACGACTGTCGGTCATTAAAATAATGCAGAAAATCTTTGTGTTCTAAGCTGACTCTTCTAAGTTGACTCTCCTATATGCAAGCATAGTTGAATAAGGTAAGGTTTAAGGCTCCTTCCTATTTGGCAGGTCTTACGATATACCTCAAGGGCGCAGGTACGTGTACGGACCTTTTAATATGCATCCTGGGTACGTGAGTGTTCTCGTCACTCTATATACCTCGGTAAGTACATGGCCAAGGAGAGTGATCCCAGGCACTTTTGGCTAGTGCAGACCCACAAGTCTGCGGCCTAGTCATGACTCTGGTCCCGAGATTCATAGGGTAAATTCACACACATGAAAATACATGATAAGACGTGAGTGCGTGTGAAATAACAATCTAGCGGTTCATTATTTGATCAATGCTTTAGGATTTGTTATGGTATTTTACACAATTTTAATTATGAAAAAGGTTTTCCTCACATAATTAGCAAATAAAGGCATCAGGGTATCCACCTAGATTGCTTCTATGTTATCCTAGGACTAAGGCTTGCCACACCTATATCTAGTAAATAACAAGAATTAAATATATGAGCCATTATATTAGAGCTTAGTACTCGATATACCTAGCAGAGTCGCCACTATGAGAACCTTGGCTTTCACTCCGTCCTTCTTGATTTCTTGTTTAGAGGAAAACGTGTTTTGTAAAGTCGCCAGTTTGTTTTATGAGAAAACAAACAAAAGATCGTACGAAGAATAGTTCGAAAACGCAACTATCTTTTATACGTTTGAAACCAGAGATTTATTTTTGATAACTTATTTTGCTAGGGTTCGGGAACTACGTTATGAATTGGGAAGGTGTTAGGCACCCAATTCGCCCTTTCGGTCTCTTAATGGATCATGTATTTAATTCCTATTTTAGATATCTTGTAAGTAGTTTAAATTGTTTTCAGAACAGACCTGTCCTGATAAATTCAGTTTAAAAACACTATTTATGAAATCATACTCGAGCTTTGCGAGCACCTACATATTCATTCGTAGAATGAAATCAGAGTCACGTAGTTCCATTTGGAAACTATTTTTGTATTTTTGTTTTGTTTTGAAAACGTGTCAAAACAGATTTTAGTTTTCTTGTGAAACTTACGAACGACTGGCTTTGAAAACAGTAAACTTCTTTGCTCTCTCTTTAGAACTTTCTCTCTCTAAAACTATTTCTCTCTAAAATACTCTCTCTAAGACTTTTCTCTCTCTAAAAAAGACTCTCTAAGAATCTCGACAGAGTTTCTTCTCCCTAAAAACTCTATTGAGTGTTGATCCCCCCAAATGAGACCCCAAGGGTCCTATTTATAGAGAAATTTATGCCAAAAATGCTCCAAAAGAGGCCAACCGCATGGGGTGCAGCTAGGGGCCTACAGTTGGGAGCATGCGGTTGGTACGTGCGTTTGGGGCGTGCGGCTAGGGCCTGCGGTTGGCATGTGTAGTTGAGGGCTGCAACTAGGGCTTGTGGTTGGGTCCTAGCCGTACGGCTCGCAGGTAGCCGTGCGGTTAGGGGGCTACGGCTGGCACTTTGAGAATGCACATAATCACTTAAAAAAATTAATTTTTCTAAAGGGGCGCTGCCCCGCACCCCGCAAGCTAGTAAGCAAAGTGGCAAAACGGCTGTATAAGACTCCTGACAGATTCAAAGTCATAGTATTTTCCTAACAATCCTCTATATGCATGATGACTCAAGACCTAATGTGAAATGCTTGTTTTATAAAAAACCAGTGTTCAAGCTAGAGTCGTGGATTGTGGTGTTCACATTGGTAAAAGATTTTCTTTGCTTTGGTTGGTGTTATTATATTTTCTCGTAAGGCTTGTTATATTTGTTTGCCTTGTTCATCGTTTTCGTTAAAAAAATTTAGTAAAAACTTGGAGGCGAGTTACCAGAGCATATGTTTTAGGGTGCAAAAATGTCTGAGCCAATAATATTTCTTTTTGGTGGTTTGGTTTTGCAAATTGGGTGCATATGGTTCCCTCACCCCCCCCCCCCGGATTAGAGCTCTCAAAACCCAAAATTTTTTAGCATTTTTTGAATTTGTTTGGGACTAGGCTTCAAAGACTATGAAGTTTGTGTGCATACTAGTTTAGCATATGGTTTGAGGTCGACCATATTTGAGAATCTTGTTGGAATCCTATTTGTAGTACCAATTCCGCTATGGTTTCCGGGTTGGACCATGTTTAGAAAATATTTCTTTCTTTTCTTTTTTTTTCTATTGTTTGTTAGCCTGCCACAGAAGATGGTAAATCACTTCACATTGGCCACCTACTCTAAAACAAGAATAATTCTTGTACTATAACAATACGTCTCCTAGGCCAGAGAGTGTGCAAATATGGATAATAACTAAACCCAAGGCCAAGATTTTTTGGGAAGCATTGATGGTGTGGACAACACAATGTGTTAAACATTAAAAATGAAAAATGAGATTAGCCCGTTCATAAGTTAGTTCGGTCATGTAGTCCATGTTTTGTTAGTTTGATTGAAGGAGAGATTAAGTGTTGTTTTCTATAAAATGTTTGATAGTGCATGGCTGTTGGTACTCCCAAGTCCTAACTTCTCTAGCGCTCCCTACCACTGGAAATTCCAAAGAAATCCTCATATAATACGACGAGACAAAAGCATTGAAATAACGGAAATCTTGTGTTTTCAGGTTCCCATGTGTAGGACAAGTTAATTTGATCTAGAAAGAAAAGGCCTTTGCAGTCTGAATATGGACCAGGAGGCTGCCCAAACTGCCTGGGAATGGGTGGAACTTGCATTTCAAACGTCAAACATTCTTGAAATGGGTCTGGATAGTCAAATACTCTGTCCTAATCGCCCTCTGTGATTTGGGTCTGAACCTGGAGTCGCTAGTTACCGTTGTCAAAGAGCTTAGAAGAGAAGAATCTTCTTCCTCTTCTTCGTTCCCAACAACTCCTGTTCTTTAGCCAGCCATATTTTTTCATTTAAAAGTAAGTTTTTATAGCAACATGTTAGTTGTTTACACACCCACTCCCATTCCCTTGTTACTGTGAATTATTTTAGATAAGTAGTCTGTAAAGGGACTGATGACTGATTGTATTGGCTCTGAAAAAGAGAAATTTTACTTTTAGCAATCAACTGGTACTACTTATTATGTCCTTAAATTTATTCAGATAAACTAAAATGTACTAAAAAATAAATAAATAGATAAGGTAGAGTAGTTGCACCTATACTTCATGAAACGGGATCCCATAATCTAAGTAGCTGAGTTGACCACATTTGACTCAATATTGTATTATCGAAATTATTGAGGAAGAGGATAATCATTAATCACATAGGCTATGTTTGTTGTGCCAGTCAAGTCATATATCTTAATCTCACGTACATAATAATGTAGATGATGGTTAAGTCATATTTCTAATCAGATTGTGACTTTGATCCACTACACAATAGGAAGGAATTGATAGGATTAGAATCTATGTTTTAGAGATGATCTTAGTCTGTTTGTAAGCTAGCCATATTATTCCAAGATGAAAAATGAAAGAAAAAACAGGCCCATGTTTATTGCGAGCAAATTTGGAAAACAAGTTGCGGGGTGTAGTGAGATGATCTCTCATTTTTGGCTTTTCCCATGGAAAAATTTCTTTATGTGGTGGTGAACAAAAATTTTCACAAAAATAATTTAAGTAAGGATGGAGGACATCTACCTAAAAAATTGAGTGAATCTCATCTCATCACACTACTCAACTTATTTTCAAACTTTTTGTACAAATCAATTATTTTTTATTTTGGTATCAAACGGACTCTGTGTATAACAAATAGCAAATATTTATTGTAGTTGGCTTGGACTGCATTAGGGCTCTAAACAGGCCCCGATTTTGCCCGAGATCAAAGTACTTTAGTTATGGAGTAAAACAATTACAGATTTGCAATGTGTAAATGGTTTCTGTTAATGTAATTAGAAATCCAAAAATTATATAAATGCTTATTTTTTGTCCACGCTGTAATTTAAAGAAGTATCGTCATAGACTAAGGTGAAAAGTACCCACTATTGTGTTACCATATATATATAAATATCAGTATCAGTCTCTATCTTTTAAGGATAAACTTTTTGGTCCTTAAATATGAACCAACTATATTGAGGGGGATAGATGGATGAATTTTTTGATAAAACTTGGTGAAGATGATTTCCATGATCACTTCTTCCAAATTTCATCAAAAAATTCAACTGTGAAGTAGACTAACTAAAATGTTGATTTATATGCACATTTCTAGCTGCTAAAATTTTAGATGTTTAGTTAATCTACTTATGGGTTGAATTTTTTTATAAAATTTGGCGAAGATGGTGGTGGTGATCATTTTCGGCAAATTTTATCAAAAACATTATTCGTTTACTTCTTCAAAATAGTTGGTCTATATTTAAGACTAAAAATTTGCATAAAAAAGATTGATTGTGTTGCTTGCAAGTCTTTGCTTTACTGTATTTCCTCATTAGTTCTTTTTGATATTGTTGCTCGTGGACAAGATTTTAAAGGATTCCAAATTAGGATTCCAATAGGAAAGCTCCCACATGCTGATCACCGCAAGATTTCTGAATATGCAGCAGTTGAGGAGACCACGGCTTCTTCTTCATCCGATAATCGCCCTATTTCACCACCATCGTCATAATAGGTACTCTAGAGAGATACTTCTCTCTTTTAGAATTATTATTGTTATTCATCAAATTCATTCATTCATTTTGAATTTGTTTGTTTGAATTTCTAGCTATGCAGACTGAAGCCCTTCCTCTTGTCGACAAGTTCTGGCTTTATGAGGATCATAATTCTGTGTCAGTTTCATTCTTCTTATTCCTTCTACTTGCACTAGTTTGGGGTTGTTTTCTTGCTAGAATTAGTGCCCTTTTTGGACATAGTCAATATATCAAACATTCAAACTTCACAATAAAAAATAAGTTGTTTCATTGATCATTGATTAAGTTGAATTAGTGTTTCTGTAAAAAGTATTATTTTTAAAGTAGGAGTATTAGTTAACTCATTTATTAATCCATATAATTTTTATAGTTGAAGTTTATCTATCCACGTGACGATAACATTGTCATGGCTAAGATTGAGCAATTGCAAATGAATGCTTTCAGGGAATGGCCACACATCATGAAAAGTCATTGGAAAAAGTTAGTTGGTGAACAAAATTTGGAAGCCCCAAAGACGGACAATGTCCTTGCTCAAATGCAAAAATTCGTACCTAGATTCCAGTATCAGCCCTCAACGACTCCTTCAAGTGCCACTCCTAACAATCCTTCAAGTGATTAGGATATTGATTTTCTTATTATTGACACTTTTTTTGATTTTGTATTAATGTTTAAGACATAACAATATGTATGTTACTACGGTATTGATAATTTATGTAACCTATCATTTTGATTATTGCAATATTGGTTCAGCCTAGCATTTCTAACAATCCCCCAAGTGATTAGGATATTAATTTGCTTATTATTGACACTTTTTTTTTGTATTAATGTTTAAGACATAAAAATATTTATGTTACTATGGTATTGATAATTTATGTAACCTATCATTTTGATTATTGCAATATTGGTTCAGCTTAGCATTTATATTAATATTAAACAAAAATATATCCAGTGCATTTGTATTTATATTTATTTTTTATATATATAAAAAAATCTTTCACCTATGCTCGCGCGTTTTCACGCCACAAAAAACACTTTTTACGGCACGTTTTTCACAAAGCGTTGACAAAAGTCATTTCTCAAATTGCAATCTTTCCTGGCGCATTTGGAACACGTGAGAAAAAGTGATCTTTATCGACGCGTCTAACTCGCCATTAAAGGAACCAAATGCGTTGGCAAAAGTATGCTTTCAAGACACTACGTTATACACTTTCAATGGCGCGTTGCTTTTTACTGGCGCGTTTTTCAACCACTAAAGATGATGTTTGCCAATGTGTTTACTTTTGCATCGGTAAAAGTAAGGTGGACTTTTGATGGCGCTCTTTGCCGGCACGAAAACGCATTGCCAAAGGTTTATTAACTATTGCCGGAGCATTGATCCGCCACTAAAGTCTTTATTTTTGTAGTGTTATGGCCAGCCCTCGGATGATCGAATTGTTCGGTTAAAAAACTGGCACCGTCATGGCTGGCTAGGGCCTTTATTTGATCAGTCTTGATAGAGTACAGTGGAGGCTAGTTAAAAGTGTCGAGATCTCCTACAAAATTAAGATGGTTAAGCTATAGGTTTAGTAACTTTGAATGAATGAACGAAAAATGTATTCTATTTTTTCAAGTAACACACTAGGATCAGACGCTCGCCAAGGAACTGGCTTATAGATGGGATTAGGAACAATCTATCTGATTAGTATAAGGGCATCCTCGTCGAATCCTTTATGAGAGTTAGGCAGAGCCAAACTGAGGTTTAGAGCATCGTGCCTAGCCTTCAAACAATAACCATATTCTTTTTTACTAAGGGAATAATAATACTTGAACTCATTTAGACCAAGGTTAGTCCCATGGTTCACATTAAGTTGTCCTATCCCACAGATGATCCTAATGGCATTGGGACTAAGTTATCCTAGGGTTAATTTACAACATCTAAGGACATCTACTATTAGAGGACCTAATGGAAGTCTAAGCTCGCACTCCCTAAACATAGATATATGGACAAGGTACTCATTCTGGGCACCATTGCATTTTTAAACGAATGGGTTTTCATTTTTGCCAGGAAACCTCTAACTAATTCTATTTGGGAAGTAATTAATGGAGAACTAAACTTTTTGGACATCGTTGATGAGGGCAAATTGACCCATAATATGGAATAAAGAGAAGTAACAATCCTACTTACGAAGTGAAATAGGGCTCTAAGAAGGGATTTACTTGATATCGCGACAAATCTGATACTAAAGTGGAAGACTGGAATAAAGAATAGCAAAGATTTGATAAACGCCTAATATTGTCATGCATAAGCTCTCTCTCAGAGTCGCTTGACGCGTTTATTGCATTAATTCTGCCTAATTATCCGCTTATCTTGAGATTAGTGTCTTAGCGAGTTTTGTATCTAATATTGTCCCGCTAGGTGTGCTTTTGTTGTGTTTCTGTGTGTTTATAGGCATAGGATGCAATGGCCTTCGAGGAATTGATCAACTACTAGCCAAAAGCTACAAAAGTGCTGATTTAGAGAATTTCCAGAAGCATGATCGATCATGGAATCCCATGATCGATCATGGTGCAAATAATCTTCAGGCAGAAGACCCCATGATCGATCATGGGTTGGCCATGATCGATCATGGCCCTGGAAACTTGGCCATTTCACACCCAAAATGGGCTATTTTAGTGGTTCAAGCTATTTTAGATATTTAGCTAGATATTTTGCTACCTTTTAATATATATTATTTCTTTTACCTTAAGAGAAAGAATTTTATCTAGTTTTTACACACTAAGAGTTCTAGAGAGAGGGGAGAGCTCACTTGTTGATTGTTCTTCATTTCTCCATTGTAAGTGCTTAATTTGTAAGAATGATTTCTTCTTCTATGATATTTGTTCTTGCATCTATTATGGAGTAGTCTATTTCTAAGGTTACGGAGGTTGATTGTGATATGATTTTTGGTGATTAATGGCTCAATCCATATCTAAAGTTTAATAAATATTTGTGAATCTTCTTCTTCTTCATCATATCTTCCATTATTTCAAGCTTTCTAGGTATTTTCATATTAAGTTAAGACTTTATATGCCTTGTATATTTAGTTCTTGGTTGTTAATGAGCATACAACATATTTCTATGGTTCTAGAAAGCTTGTAGTCCCTTTCCCCCATCCATGGAGTTTTTCCCTCTTCATAGAAATTATGAATAGTTCTTAAAACTCCATAGATGGATTTTAAATTTGTTTAGCTTATCTTTGATTCATTTATTGATATATTGAGTGCTTCTTACACTTTATGTGATACTTAGACTCTTTATGTTCTACCATATGTGATAAACGATGAGTTGACTAATTTATCCCATAAACTTTATTCCGTTTCATTGTTAGGATTCACTTTATAATTTTCATTCTTTAAATCATGAGATTACTACACTTGCTTTATGTTAAATCGTTTAATGATGAGTTTGTCATATCTATCTCGGATTAGCCTCATCGGGAATGGGTTGCCTTGCTTCACACCCGTAGCTAAGAGGTAGGAATGATAACCCCGTCTTTGGTGGAATGTCGTTTGTCTCTTTCTCGATATAGCTTCAACTCGGGAATGAGTCGCCTAGCGTCGCACCCTTTGCTATGAGAGATACACCAACATTCCCATATTTTGAGAAATCTTGTGTTATAATCTTTGTATGAGCTAGTGATCACCGTTTCTTAAATCGTCGCTAACCTCCAACTACCTTAGTGCTTTCTTATTAAATTTCACAACCATTTTACATTTACGTTGTTCGATAACCATTTCATCTTACAAGAATCAGAAAACACTTTAATCCGTAATCCATTCCATTCCTTTTCACTTATCCATGTGGTTCGACACTCGGACTTCCGAGACTATATTACTACTTGACGAGCCTGCACTTGGGCTTTAACACAACACACTATATCGGTTGCGTCAAGATTACTGTTTGATTGAAGAGAATAATTGTTGAAGCTAGCACGTTGATATTTTGGGGTCGCAGAACTTTGAAAAAGAAGAAAACACCAGAAGCAAATAGAAGAAAAAGAAAGATTGACGGAAATCCTTATTTTATGTACACCGAATTTTAAACAGCGGTTTCTGATCTTGGGAACCATCAACAGTTTATTACCATCTTTAATGAATTGGGAACCACATGCAAAAAGGAAAATCCTGCTTAAACTCAAAAGGACACCGGCCTATCAGGGCTAGACATCTATCATAATACATGAAGACAAATGCAAAGGCTGTGAGCCTATGTGTGAAGGAAATCATTCATGTCGATCACCAAAATTCGACCTACCAGCTGAATAAAACGGCTCGGGGGGCAATTGTGGGAGGTAAATTTTAGTATGGGCTTTTGGATAAGGCCCGAAGTTGGTGTCCACTCCATTAATCAGTCCACGAGCAAAGCCCTAAAGCTAGAGGTTAACCCCCAAGCCGACTAAGTTACATCATAATCGTTAGCCGATCAATGCTCGTCATCTGAGCAAGGATAATCGAATTACTAACACGATTGTCGAGTTGGAAGATATACAATGGAGAGTAACTTCTGCTATATATGTGAACAGGGTTAGGGACACTTGTAATCTTGGAGTAGTGACCAAGTTTACCCTTTATGGTAATTGTTAATCACGTCAAACCTTAATGTAACCCTATCCTATACGTATAAATAGGAAAGGAAACCCCACACATAAGGATATTCAATTCCCCATTATCTCTACACTCACTCTCACACACATTCTTTCTGATCCCAAGAGGAAGCCTTAACCACTGTAATCACTTTCCTTAAGGCCTTTAGAACTAGTGAAGAAGACACACTTACCAGGGAGGACGTACTACCCGACTGGGTATAAAATCCATCGGAGGAACCTACCCCACAAACAAATCTTGTCTCCATTTTTTGCATTGCTATTTTATTGTTCATAGTCCACCACCTTTATCGTCCATATCTGATTGCCAAATCCGCTAATCCGGGCTAATTATCTTTCGATTGGGCTTGGTTAGATTTCAACCACCCAAATCCTAAAATGTAGATTTTTTACTCCCTGGATGATCTAAAGTCGTGGCATAAAGCTACTGGGAAAACTTGTGGGGTGGTTGTTAGCATACAAAAACTAGAGTTTCCTAGGACTTATAAAATAAATGAACGAATTAAGAGGAGAAGAATAATGCATGAGAAGTGCAATGTAAAAAAAATAGAAATTCTTTCCGGTATAGCGGAAGAACTTGCGGCGAAACTCATTTTATATTGGAGAGATCGAAGATGGAGGAAAAGTTTTGTTTTTTATATCTTTAATTACTTTCATCTTCTTAATATTTACAATTAATTGGGGTGGGTATATTAATTAATTTAGTGGATATTTTAACATTAAATTATTAAAAACAATATTTGTAAAAACTAAGTTATTACATTTTTATTTTTTTTGTAAGTCTATCTCAGCCCGTTGTTGAATTTAATGGGAAATGCGGATGAGCTTAATAACACATATTATTTGCAAAAAGTCATGGATAAACAAAATTATCCTTATTATTTCTCACATCAATGTTGCTGTCATTGTGTCTTTCATATCATTGCTATATTATCATCAACCACATTTTTATAGCAAATTGCATCTATTAATTATTTCCCAATAATATGTTCACATCAATATCGCTGTCATTGAACAACACAATAACCACCCGATTGATAAAATTCTAGACATCAAATTTCAATTGAATTTAAACAAATTTTAAACAATAAACTACTTTATAATGGTGCCAGTAATCAACATGAGGAGGGCCTGCTATGTCGTGTCAGAAATCAACCTGGAGAGTTCCCAATTGATCCTAGAGCTTGAACCTAATAGTGGTCTAACCATTGGGCTACAACTTGTGATTATCAAATTTATCTTCAAATTTGCGAAAAAAAAAAAAAAAAGACAACCTTATAAGGAGAGCACAGGAGCTGCTCTAACAAGTTCTCCATGGGGATCAAATGAGTATACTGCTCTTGCCATTGATTGATAGGTTTTAGTTTGATTATGAGTCATGGTAAGTGCACACAAGAAAATGTCCAAGTTATTATAAACCAAATGTCGTGTCGAAAATGCAATGATCAGTGTTTTAACTAGACCGCATACACTGATGAATGTACTTTTTGACACATCATTTAAAAAATTTAACTTCTCTAACGAGTTCTCCGTGTGGATCAAATGAATATGCTGCTCTTGGTTTTGGGGCTGCTGGGCTGGAAGGATCACCTTCTTTTTATCCATTGATTTGGTTATTGTTTGATTAATGCTTTTGTGGAAATTGGAGGAAAGATTGGGATTGAAAACTACAGGTTGAAGACATTTTTCAAAGATGAGCCCATGTGCAAACTTTTTCTTTGATTGGCAACTGATAGGCAAACTTTTTCTGAACAGTGAGAAAGACTTTTCAAAATTCAATCAAATCGATCAAGAATATCATGAGAAAATTGGTACTTGCTTTTCCATTTTGGTGAAAGCATTTAAGTAAGCGGGTGCCACCAAGCCAACCTTACTTGAACTCAGCCTGAATCTTGTAATAAATTAAAAGCTAAGTTTAAGCACATAAAGCAAGTTTTATTTTGAGCTGAAATCAGCCTTAAGCATGCTAAAAATAATTCAATCCAGGAGAGGACAACCCCATATCCAACTCATATCCTGATGGACAGTCCTAATCCTAGACCTTTAATTAATTACCCTCCTCCCCCATTATTTTTTATTTTTTTTTTAAAACAAACCTTGTCTTCTTTTATTTTAACATCATTATTACATCATCAACAACCAGGTTTTGTAGCAAATTTCACCTATATATTAATTATTTGGGTAATTTTGCTTCTATCTGCAACTTCTTGCGGTTAATCAACCTTTAAATTATAAATTTTTTTAACCAACTTTTACAATATTATCCTTTTAAAAATTGTAAACTATATACACTAATTAAAATTAATTTATAATTGTATATTTGACTTTTATCTAAATTCTTGATAAAAATCTACTTCCATCTATTAGCAACTCACAAAATTCATGGGAAAACAAAAATAAGTGCTGGTTAGAATTTCTCCTCATCCGTTACTTTTGATCTAACGGGTTATAGGTGTCGTGGCGCGTTGATAGTTTAAAGCATAATTATGGCTACTTATATATTTCATTAAATTTGAATTATTTTCAAGAATATACAAGCTTTAATTTATTTCCATGTTCATCATATAACTATCTATTAATAAATCAAAAATTCCTGCCAAAAGGATAAGTGGTAGCTAAGATTTATCCTCAACTGTTTAACTTTTGATCTAATGGTTTATAGGTGTCGTGGCACTCTGGTAATTTAAAGCATAACTATTGTTACTTATATATCACATTAAATTTGAAAGTATTTCAAGCATATCCAAATTCTAATTTATTTTCATATCGAATTCAAATTTGTTTCTATATTAATTGACTATCCATTTAATAAGTCACAAAATTTTTTAATATATTTCCATACAGATAGATAATATTAAATATGAACAATATAGAAAAATTGTAAAATTAGTAACATTTTTCTTAGTTTCAAAAAATTAATTAAATATTTATTAGTATATTTTTTTTTTCCTTAATTAAATTAGCATACTTTTTCAATTGTAGAATTATATATTTTTTACTTTATGTTTCCAAAAAAAATATTAGAAGAAATAAATGAAAAACTATTCTCCTGAAACAATTTTAATTTATTATTAAATTATTGTTTCAATAGCTTAAACTATTATTATAATACAACCCGTACCAATTAATTACCAATGAATTTCTTAGATTGAAATTTGGACGGATTTTTTTTTGTTGTTCTTAAATGCACCCATATAATCCATCTTCTCTCCCCACTAAAAGTCAAAGTTACGTTAATCTTAACCTAAAAAATAGCGTAAAACCTTTTCTTCTCACCCCACTTTCTATACTTTGGAAAAATCGCAACTAATTTGTCTTTTCACCGATTTTAATTTATAAAAATTAAAAATTAATTAAAAAACTTCATTCTTTTCAACAAACAAGCATCTACTATTTTCACTAAATTACATACATCTCATAAATATAAGCTTATAATAAGTATCCTCGTACTTTTATATAGAGTGCTAGATTTTTATTTTCACTTGCACTGTCACTAGAATATTTTCAATGATGTTTTTCTTAATTTATTCAATCTTTATGTTCATGCATACATGTAGAGTTCAATAAAACTCATGTTAATTTATCCAATGTCAAAGTTAAAGAATGGCAGTGTTAACATATGCCTAATATGTCATAAATGAATAAATAAATATATGTATTGTATGTTATGCTTTTATTGTTTCAATATTTAAATTCTTACTCATAAAAAAAATATAGAAAAGGGAAATAGTGTGGTGGATAAATATCTATCCTTCTAATATTTTGCAAGGAAATTGTTTTCTTGAGTCTCCAAAAAATTAGATATCAAAGAAATCGAAAGTAACAAAATATTTTAATAAATGATTTATTTTTATGAAAACTATTTTATTTTTCCCATTCATTTTTTTCCCTTTTCATGAAAGATAACATTTTTTTAAAAGAAGGTGGTTTTAAGTCGTTAGAATGAAAAAATTATGATGGATTTACACATAAATCTCCATATGTTATAGTTTTCATTCTCTATGCTTATAATGACATAGTTAAAGTTCACAAGTATTGCTATCTCCTATATGGCTTTCTATTGAATTAATTTTTTTTGCACTAAATTACTACATGGTTAAGCTGAATGTTGAATTAATTTATGCATACAACAACTACACAAATAAAGCTTTTAAGCTTTAAGGTATCTAGAACACCATTTTTTTTTCAAGTCTCCTTTATTATTAATGGTACGTGTAGTTTTAGCTTAACATATATTGCTTTATTTTTATGTGCTTTGATGTTAGTTCAACTACAGGAGTATGAATCAGTTTAGTCAGGGTTTGTGCGGAATAAAATTTACCTATTGTTGAGTGTTGCAGTGGTTTTTTAATGTTTTAATTTAGTGTAGTGAATTAGAATTTATATTTACTTATTTCACAAAAATTAAATTTATAGACAAATTTAAATTATGAATAATAACAATTTGAGAACAATGAATAGTAATAGATTATATGAAATATAATCGCTAAAAATGTATTTATCAAAATTAATATTTTATATTTTTTTTTTCATATGACCTATTACTTATACAGGATTTTTAATAAAATTTATTAAAAATGATGTAAATTTTCTTTATTATGTATTTTAATGTATAAGATAATATTATTTAATATTTTTACTTTATCGACTAAACTTAATCATCTCTACATTATTTTAGTAAACTCACCCACCACTAGAGTGAATTACAAGGTTTTTAAGAAAATCGGTAGGGTGAGAAAAAAGTATTCTCACACTGAGGTGAGAAGACGGATTTTGTGGGTGCATTAAGAACATGCCTTTTGTTTAAATGAACAAGAAGGGTTAGAAAACAAACTTATAAATTTATCTAGATAGACTTAGATTAATCGGTAAATTTAATTTGTTTACCATCTTATCCTGATTTGACTACAATATATACACAATTATAATATCATACAATTATAATGTGTCGGTTGAGTTAGGACCGGACAAATCAAAGTCGTGGAGAATATGGACCCCAGAAGTTTGGACCTAGTACAAGTTAGCATAAATTTAACCCGTTTGACCATACCCGACCTAAATATAACAATTTTTCGTAACTATATTTATAATATCTTAAAACTACAATGCAAAGGATGAGTAAGGTTGAGTACGGGTTTATGTATATTGAAACGGAGCATGTTCAAGTTTCTCAAAACAAAACATGCACTTGTTAGGTCAGGCTCTTTCTAACCAAGTGCTTATATTAAATTTCGGTATAGATATCCAACGGCCTAAGATATCTATGGGTTTTAGATATGGTTTCCATAACAAGAAGCTGATACAATTTTAAGTTGATAGTGTCGTAGACACGTGAATGTCTATTTAGGCTTAGATTAATTGAGGCAATTGTTAGGTTATTTTTTTGAATTAAAAATTTATTAAATTCACTCATTTCATCAATCTGAACTGATTTAAATATAATAATTTTTCTTCAAATATAGTTACCATATCTTACAATTAAGACGTTTCGAGTGGGTTGGGGCGGAAGAGATCGAGTTCGAGCCTATGCACACAGTAAATGGAGGGGGTTCAAGTTTTCAAAACTAAACAAGTACCTATTAAGTCGAATTCTTTCCAATAAGTGGTTCATGAAATAGAATTTCTCTTCAAATATCCTATGAATTAGAATCTCCCTAATAACTTGGGTTTGTGATGAGTTTTTTTAAGATCGAGGTGAATACAAGTTTAACAACGACTCCGCAAAAGTTCGAGCTAGGTTCAAATTCACGTTAATTTAACCTGTTTGACTTGACTCAATAGAAGTTTAACAATTTATCTTTCAATACCGCTTTAGTATTTTATATATGCATATTGAGACGGAGCGGCTTTAGCTTTTTCGAAACAAAACATGCACCTGGTGGGTTGAGTTCTATGTAACCGAGTGGGTTGAGTTCTTTTAGTGATTTCTATGGTTTTAAATTTGAAATTTCATAAATGTAAACTACAAGCGATAACTTTTTGTAATTATTAATTCCCTTAGGATAAATATATACTAAAAACAATTAAGAAGTTGACTTGCGGTAAATATAAAATATTAAACTTGTGGAATCTACAAAGCATATTAGACATAAATATTACACACAAATAAACCAAAAAGAAAACACAGTCATATTAAAAAAGAGATTATACAAGTAAAACTAAAACTATAGTCATATTAAAAATAATAAACATTAGAACTCGGAGCATTTAGAAGACATATTAGTTATAAATATTACATATAAATAAAACTAAAAATGTAGTTATATTAAAAAAAGACATTACACAATTAAAACTAAAAACATAGTCATATAAAAAATGATATTGTACAAGTCAAACCAGAAACACAATCATAGTACAAAATACATTACACAAGTAAAATTAAAAACATAGTCATATTAGGAAAAAAAAACAAGATCAAGAATTTTGAATATAAAGGAACGTAGAGAGGGTGGTTCAAAAGAGTGGGAAGAAAAAATTACAAACATTAGAATGACTATTATAATAATCATTATTCGTGCACGAAATAGAAGATTATTGGTGCCACCAGAACAAGGGATCAATCTTCAAATCCTCCATAAATAGACGAAGTTTGTAGAGAGATAGATGTAGCCTGTAATTCATTTGTATTGTGTGTTATTCAACTAATTTAAAAAGAAATATTGGTGGAGATATATATGCATTTGTTATAAATATCTATTATTAATTGTCTTAGAGCTAATGATAAATACTTAGAAGTGATAAATATCTATTATTAATTGTACTATATACTCCCTAAAAATAAACAAGATAGCAATCGTATCATTTAATAAGGACAATTTATTCAGATTAGTCTTAAAAAGGCTTGAGTATTGGAAAATAATAGTATTTTCAAATTTGGGCTAAAACCAAAACAATTGGGCTAAATCCTAAAAATTGGGATATTCATTAATTTGTTAAATGCAACGAGTTTGAGTAAATATACCTTTAGAATCTGGGGCCAAATCCTAATTGGCTAAAGTTTAAAAACTAGAATTGTATTGTATTTGTTTAACCATACAACAACGAAACGACTTTTGTTAATGAGCGAGTCGAACAATATTTTGCGACGCGTGAAAGATTATACAATATAATGGGTTAATGCCACATTACAGGTTAAGAAACAACTAGGAATTAGTGTTTAGCACAGCTTAACCATCTCAATCCTCCCATCAGAGAGAGAGTATGCAATGCATGTGCCCCAACAATTTTGTTTTTCGTTATGAATTCATACATGGAATTATACTCTTATTTAATCAAAGTTTGATAGAAGAACTTAGTTATGATTCCAACATTGCGTACTTCAGACAAACGTGAATTAATATCTAATGTCGCGTACATAACTAATGTGTTGTTTTTTTAAGAGTTATATAATAAGAAAGTTTTACCGAAGATAACAATTTTACATTTTTCACACAAACATTAATATAGATATATATATATATTTCTTGTTTACATTACCACAATCACTTATAAAAGATTTTCATAACTCCAAGGTATCCACATCGAAAGGATTTATTATTTTGGATACTTTGTCAATGTTACAATTGGTTAGAAGTGACATCAATAATGTCCCAATGCAAAAAGGGGAAAACATTAAGCCTGTTAGATGGGGTTTAACTCAATTTTTTTGTTACTAGAGAGATTACTATTTCTTAATTCAACTACTAAATTATAACTAGTATTTTCAATACAAGATATATTTATTCTTTTCTAAATGTCGATTTTTCACTCACGGGATGATCTAAAGTTATGGTGTAAAGTTATTGGTAGAACTTGTGGGGTGAATATTAGCATACAAAAACCGGAGTTTCCTAGAATTTATAAAATAAACGAATGAATAAGAGGTGAATTAATGCATGAGAAGTGCAATGAGAAAAAAAAAACACCTTTCCGGTGTATGGGAAGAACTTTGTGGGGGAACACATTTTATCATGGAGAGATCAAAGATGGAGGAGGAGTTTTGTTATTTTTACGTTTAATTACTTTCATTTTCTTAGTATTTGCCATTAATTAATCAGGGGGGATATATTAATTAATTTAGTGAATATTTTAACAATTTAAACAAAATTTATAAAAATTAAGTCATCAAATTTTATTCTATTTTTGTAAGCCTATCCCTGTCCGTGGTTAAATTTAATGAGCAATGCGGACGAACTTAATAACTCAGGTTAATTGTAAGAACTCACGGATATAAACAAAATTATCGTAATTGTTTTCCTATTATAATATGTTCACATCAATATTGCTTTCATTGTGTCTTTCACATCATTACTACACTATCATCAACCACATTTCTATAGCAAATTGCATCTATTAATTATTTCGCTATAATATGTTGACATAAATATTGCTTTCATTGAGCAATATAATTAACCACCCAATTGATAAAATTCTAAGTAAATAAACAAATTTAAAACAATAAACTACGGACTTTATAAATTCACATAAAGTAAGGTGTCAATATTTCAATAAACTAATCAAAAATAGACCAAAATCACCTTATATGTTATCTTGCAAGAATTTTCTTTTATTTGGTCCGTGGCAAGATTTGATCCTGGTTTCCCCCTTTTTACCAGAGAGTTCGATTATCCTTGTATGTGACTTTTTCATCAAATTCATCTTCTGCTCCTTATTATTTTATTTTATTTTTTTGGGGTTGCGATGAGGTGTCCAGGCTAACTTTCACGCAATTTGACTAAGCTCCACTCACGGATTGAGCCCACTTCTGGCTTTTTACTGCTACCAGTAATCGACCTGAGGAGCACCCACTCGATCCCAAAGCTTGAACCTAGTGGTGGTCTTGCCATTGGACCATAACTTGTGGTTATAAAATTTTATCTTTGAAAAAAAAAAAAACACTATAGGGAGAGCACTTGAGCTGCTCTAACGAGTTCTCCGTGGGGGTTAAATAAATATGCTGCTCTTGCCATTGATTGATAGGTTTTAGTTTGATTATGAGTAATGCGTGAGTGTACCCAAGTAAATGTCCACATTATTAAACTAAATGATGTGTCCAAAATGCAGTGGTTAGTGTATACTACTCAATATTCTTTTTGACACATCATTTGGAAATTTTAACCTCTCTAACAAGTTCTCCGTGTGGATCAAATGAATATGCTGCTCTATGTTTTGGGGCTGTTGGGATTTGTGGTTCACCTTCTTTTTAGCCATTGATTTGGTTATTGTTTGACTAATGCTTTTGTTGTAACTGGAGCAAAGATTGGGATTGAAGAGTACAGGATGAAGACGTTTTTCAAAGATTGGGACCCGAGAGGTCAAAGCCCAAACAGGGGATGCGAGAACGTCTTGATCAAAAGGTCCACCGTTCTGAATAGTAAGAAAGACTTTTCAAAACAAGTTGATTGACAATAACATCAGAGGAAATTAGTATTTCCTTTTCCATTTGGGTGAAAGCATTTGAGTGGGTGAGTGACACTATGACACGTTGCTCAAAGGTTCTTTCAAATGTCCTTTGCCATTTAATTTTGTCTGACTCTGCGGCTGCTCTCTATATAAGAGTTTGTTGAATAAGTGGATACAACACCATTATCGCATCTTAAAGCTAAGATTTCCCCACTCATATTCTCCATTTAAATCTCTCCCATGGCGAGAAATTATTTCATTTTCGCTGTTTTGTTGTTGTTGTTGCTAAATGGTTTCACTTTTTGCTTATATACTGAGGAAAAATTTGCACTTCTGGCAATCAAAACCAATATCATTGACCATTCAGGCATTTTAGCAAACAATTGGTCTGCAATTTCCAACGCCTCAATCTGCACCTGGATTGGTGTTTCCTGTGATTTAAACAACCAATCTGTCACTGCCTTGAATCTCTCCGGCATGGGTCTGACTGGCACTGTCACTCCGGTTATCGAAAACCTCTCGTCCCTCACTTCACTTGACATCAGTTACAATAACTTCTCTGGTTCCTTGCCTGAAGAGTTATCTCATTTGCATCATCTTCAACAATTGCTTTTATCCAACAACAGTTTCACAGGTACCATTGGAAATTAAATTTTATTTTGTATGCAAATTATATTTCCAATTTTTCTTTCTAAGTCAGATTTCCAATATTTTCCTATTTCATTATTTTGATTTAATTTGTTATTTTATTTTGTGGGCCATTATTTTTATTAGTAATCTTAGTTTTACCTGGTTCATAAATAAGGGCTTAATTTGTTTTCTAATTGACGAGGAATTGGTTTACTTGGTAGAGTAGAATTTGGAATCCTAGTAGATTTAGAGTTTAGGGTTTAATTATATATTATAAATACACCTAGGTTCTCTTCTTAATGCTAGTGAGATTTGATGATATTGATAATTATTAGACTTCCGTACATATGTAATGTATGTGCTACTTCAATATAATTTAAGTGCGTGTAAATCTTTTATGTAGATTAAAAGTCTGCAAGGATAAAATTGGAAAACTAAAAACTTGACAAGGTTGCCATAACCCGAAATGGCTTCCTGCTTTATATAATAGTAGATTTAATAAGATTATTTCTCTCTTCACTATTGTTCTTCGTATTCATAGGGAATTGAGAAATTAGTCTATTTTTCTATTTTCTTGGGTATTCTCATAATCAACAAGTTAATAGAAGCGTGTGCTCTTGGTATTCCTAGGTAGAGTAAACAAGTTCATGCTAGAGTTTTGATCAATTTCCTTAAATTCATTCACTGCTTTGCCCATATTTACGTCAGTTGGTATCGACTATGTGAATTGACACTAGCCCTAAGCATGATTTACTTTAATCTTTATTATTATAAGGTGTTTTTTAGGTATTTTTGTACATGCCATAATAAGGATTTTTATATATTTTGTTTCTCTTAGGATTTGATTACCTGGATTGCTATGTCCTTTTTTGTCTTTTTATTTCTTTTTACTTTAGTTTTGTAACCCCAATTTTTATGGACTTGGATCATCTCTATTACCTCCTCTTGTCTAATTTCTTTCAATGAGATATAATTCAAGAGCTAAATAGAGGATTTTTTTTCATGAAATTCAGTGTAGATATTTTCTATAACGATTAGATCATCTCTACAAAATTTCATCAAAAAAATTCAAATGGGAATTGAAGAGGGTGAGATGATCATCTAAAATTGAATTTTTTTTATAAAATTTTGTGAAGATAATATATTAGCATAGAGATAATCTCTACCAATTTATTTTGGACAATTTTTTACTCAAATTTAGCATTACGTTTTTTGTTTATATATAAGTATAGAATCTAGCCTAGAAGAATGTAAATATAAATAAAATATTCTCATCCAACAGGTACAATCCCAGCGTCGTTAGGCAACATTACAAAGCTTGAGATATTGCATTTAAGCTTCAATCAGCTTACACGCTCTGTACCGGCTACCATATTCAACATTTCTTCATTGAAAGAAATTCACCTCACAGCTAATAACTTATATGGTAGTCTTCCGATGGATATCTGTAGCCATTATGTTCCTAAACTAGAAGGAATTTTCCTGTCCCTGAATCGTTTCGAGGGGAAATTTCCACCGAGTTTATTCAAATGCAGGGAGCTTCAGTCACTTTCATTGTCATTCAATGAATTTAGTGGCAGCATACCCATTGAAATAGGCAACTTGACCATGCTCAAGAGATTATTTCTTGGACACAACAATTTAGAAGGTATGGTTCCATTATATCATATATATATATATATAAACACTTGCTTTTATATCATTGTGAAAATTTCAGGAATCAATACATGGAAATATTTGACTCTACGTTAAAATAAGGTTGACCTTCATGACAGTAAAAGCTTAATTTATTTGTTAGATTAATTATTATAATTATAATTGAAGTCTATAATTTTGTCCACCTTACATTTATCAGTAATGCTATATGTAAATGAACAATACGTAAGAAGTTGTTACGTACACAAGATGATGTATCATTGATACAGTATCAATTACTGGATTTATAAACACTAAAATGATTTAAGTTACATTTACATAGGACTTAGTTGTTGACCAATCAAACACAATTTTTGTGTACTAAACTGGAGAAAAAATTCAATACAACATTTACACTGACTCATGTTATCACATACACATGTTATCACATATCCAATAAGATTGCAAGAAATCAATGACTCGTGTGATTGAAGCGAGAGAAATGCACACTTTCCTACAGTCTGATTGAATATGTACCGTCATATTAAATATTTTCTCCTAAACTAGAATGGTGAAAAGATTTGAATCCTACTATTTAAGTTAAAGATATGGTAGATGTTTGGGGTTTCTGAGCCCTAAGTTCAGTTCAAAGTTCAATAGAGTCAATCATTATGAGATTAGTCTCTAATAAAGATAACTAAATAGCGTCAGATACAAAATTTTGAACCTATGCGGACCAAAAATAACAAAAATATTTTTCCTGTTGATCGAAAGATTTAAAAATACTTAATTAGAACTGAACAAATGTTTTCGGACCGACAAGATTATAGTTTCTTTTTTGCAACTAAAGAGTTATATTGCGAGAGAGGACTGCAGTAGGTAAGTCAGTAAGTAAAACATAGGTCAAAAATTCCATAGTCATTTGCTTCGCTACAACAGCCCAAGAATTAATACTTACATTTTAGTGATTTGCTCAATATGTAAATGTTCTACTTACCTCCAGAGCCGGATCTAGTTATTTTGAGGCTCTGGGATAAATCCTAAAAGGTATCTTCTTATAATATATTACAACTACAAAGAACCTTGCAAAAAAGACTACAATTAAATATCTAATTATCTCTTATTATTTTGAAATCAATATGAATGAAAGAAAAATATTGGTGGCCTTGTAATTCTCCCCTTCAGCATGAGAACATTGAGATCGAATATGGGAAGAAAGAATAAGAGAAGAACTAAAAAAGCCATTTCCCTACACATCCTTAGAGTTTTGGAAACCTGAGTGTTTTCTTGGAAAGTTGAGTTATTAATTAAAAAGCTTATTTTTTTTTTCCTATTTTACTATATATGTATATATATATATACACTAGGGTATATCCGTGCCATCTGGCATGGTGAAATAATATTTTTTAAAGAATTTTTAATCATATTTTTTGATCTTATTTTGATCTCAACAAAATAAGCTTAAGACTAGATGTGAAAATAATCCAATAATTCTTAAATGTTACTCAATAATTTTTCTTGATTTTTTTAAAATTTTAAATAATTCTATAATTGTTAGAAATCTTTTTTAATTGATATTAATTAGTAGATTTTAATTTTTAATTTTTTTATTTTAAGCTATAGCATTTTTAATATAGACAAAATTATTAGTGCATGAAAGTTTATTGTGTGTATATTATGGGTGTGAGTTTTTAACTATAATGTGACATCTTGATGTATCTATAAAACGCATCCAAGGATGTAGAACTAATGCATAGCATAACATTTGTAATTTTAACCATTAGATTCTTATATTTTTTTATAAAGATTTTGGTCAAATATGATGTTTATAATATAGACTACGGTATAGCCGTGCCATCTGGCACGGTGAAATAATAGAAAAAAAAAAGTAACATGTGATAAATCTAAATCCACAAACATCAATTAATCTATTTTAAGCCTCTTCTCTAGTATAGTCTAACGTTTTGAAAAAACAAAATGTAGGTTCAATATATTTTCATGCTGGAAAAACAAAAAGTAGATGGGATTTGACCTACTTGTTTTTGATTTTTTAAAGAATCTTTTAATCATATTTTTTGATCTCATTTTGATCTCAACAAATAAGCTTAAGGCTAGATGTGAAAATAATCCAATCATTCTTAAATGTTACTCAACAATTTTTCTTGATTTTTTTAAAATTTAAAATAATTCTACAGTCGTGATGGATCTTGTTTAATTGATATTAATTAGTAGATTTTAAATTTTAAATTTTAATTTTTTAATTTTAAGTTAGAGCATTTTTAATATAGACAAAATTATTAGTGTGTAAAAGTTTATTGTATGTATATTATTGGTGCGAGTATTTTAATTATGATGTGACATCTTAATGTATGTATAAAACTTATCCAATGGTGTAGAACTAATGAACACCATAACAAATGTATTTTTAACCATTAGATTCTTATACTTTTTGGAGAAAGATTTTGGTCAAATATGATGCTTTATAATATAGATATATAAAAATAAATAAAACATTAGTACCCCTCATAATTTTGGGCCATGGGTAGTCGCCCTGCCAATCCTCCTTCAAGGCTGCCTCTGTTTTCCTTAAATATTTATATGTTCGTCCCAAACACCATTTATTTTATAAGTTCTTCAAAACTTTTTACACACCATCACGCTCCTAGACCCAAAAATTCAAAGCATATGGAATTCTTTTGATTTTAACAAGAGCATTGAAAGATGGTATTGTGTGGATATAATTTAGTTGATCCAGCGTTTCAGATCATAATGCATCTCTTGATAGGGTTCCTTAAAAATACATACGTACTTCCTTTGTTCTATATGAAGTGTACCTATTTGACTTTTGCATATATACCGCAAAACATTATTTCAACGCAATTAACGGTCAATGATAAAACCTTTTGAGTTTTTTTAGGTATAGTACATTGATTTAGAAACCTTACTCTTTAGCAAGAACGAATATTAACTATCACACATTATTAATTAAGAATATACAACCAATTCTCCCATATTTATCTCTTACCACTTTTCTTGCTAATGATAATCAAAACAAGATACAAAAGGAATCTTCTCACACTTCCTATAATTTTATATAGTTGGTATATTTAGAATTATATTCTTTACATTTTTGTATATATAACTTACCCTTAAATTATCATGTCATGCTTTTAGGTTTTAACAACTTTAATTTGGGCAGGTGAAATTCCAGAGGAGATTGGTAATCTCAAACTTTTGGAGATATTGAACATACGAAATAGCCTTCTAACAGGACCTATTCCTAATGTTATCTTTAACATGTCATCCTTGAAAAAAATCGATCTCGAAGAAAATAAACTGGCTGGAAGCTTCCCAATGGACATTCATTATAATCTCCCTGTTCTTGAAGAGCTCTATCTTTACGAAAATCAGCTTAAGGGTCAGATTCCATCGTACTTATGGGATTGCAAAGGACTTAAAATTTTATCAATGTTCGAAAATAAATTCACAGGGAGTATACCTAAGAAAGTTGGGAACCTTACGTCGCTCAAAACTCTAGATCTTTCTCATAATGATTTCACAGGTACCTCCCGGACCTAAATTATATTTTAAGCCCACATGCATTTGGCTGCATGCTCGTCAATTTGTGAATTAGACTATTTAAAAATTATTTGATTCATGAATTATTTGGCTAATTCTTTTGAAATGACATAAGACAATTTAGAAAGAACCAACTTACTAAATTTGATAGTTCTTACAACCAGACATGCCTTAAGTGAATGTTACTAAATAGTGTCGTATGCTTGAAATTCTCCGTATTCTCATGCCTGTTCATATTTCTTTAATCGTGGTGCTTCGTCTTAAAAAGGAGGAGTATAATTAATTTGATTAAAGAAATTGAATTTCAAAATATGAAGATGTATTTGTCACAAAAAAAAAGAAAAAAAAAGAAGAGAATATGATATTGTATTGATGACTAGGTATAGCCCGACGACACAGTGACATAAAACATATTAACGGTAAAAAAATAGTGATATTGACAAAAAAAGATGCCCAATATCTAAAGAGCATCCAACCTAAAATATTAATTAAAAAACTTGAATACGCAACAAATCAAACTATAATAGGCCAAGCTTGTTTTGAACCCATATAATGAGTTATCATAGATAGAGATGGTAACCAGATTGAGGTGATTTTCTATTATTGAAAAATTCAAATTTGCCCACGTTTATGACATGCTTAAATTCGAACCCTTTTGCCACCTCATTAAGGTCAGGCTGGGCCATTTTGTCATCTCTAATCATTCACCAATACATACAAAAGCAAATATTAAAAAAATTTAATGTACCCTATTATTATCACACTGACACTATATATTTTTAAAATTTTAATCATAAACATATGGTACCACTAGTTGTAACATTGGTTTACAAAAGAAATGTGATTTTAAAATATATATATATATGCATGTATGTATGTATGCATACTTAAGTTTATAAAAGTTTAAATAGAAAATACATATATACATATATATTATAAGGGAAAGAAATATCACATCACCAATTTATCAAATCAATGGCTCACATTTAGTTACAATAAATAAGATAAATTTTGGAGCATTAGATGTGTTTTCAAAACATTAAATCAATGCTACTCATTAATCTAATGAATGGTCCAGCAGAACTACATAGGAAATTTGCAGTTTATCTACAAAAGCGACTAGAAATGCAAATGTGGATTACAAATGTAATAAGTATGACTAAGAATATATCCATTTCTCCAAGTGAGGGTGGATTACAAATGTGTTTTCTTACTCCACCAATTTACTCTCTTCTCTCTCATTAACTTCTTTTTAAAATTTAATATACATTTAAATTTAAATACGAAAACTAATAATTATTAAAATTTTCATATTTGAAATATATTTATCGATACCTATAAGAGACAACATCAATTATAATTATAAAGTTATGTGTAAAAGGAAAAAAATACAAGAAAAGTTATTGTAACCCACTTTTCCTCTTTCTAAACATATTATTCCGTAAAAGTTACTTTCAGATTATTTTACACAATTTATCTGTTTTAAATAAAGTTACAGCTTAATTCTTTCTTTAGTTTAAATATATATATATATATATTTAATCTTTTACAAACTTAAATATCTTATAAAGAAATATCATATTACCAATTTATCAAATTAATGGCTCACATTTAGTTACAGTAAATAAGAAAAAATTTGGGCCATAGATGTGTTTTCAAACCATTAAATCAAAAAGGTCAATAAACTTTTTCTCTCTGTTACTCCACCAATTTACTCTCTTTTCTCTCACTTTTCTCTCTCATAAACTTCTTTTTTAAATTTAATAAACATTTAACTTTAAATACAAAAACTAAAAATTATCAAAATTTTCATATTTGAAATCTATTCAATACCTTAAAAATAAGATCTATTATGATTATAACGTTATGTGTAAAAGGAAAAAATTCAAGAAAAGCCATATATTGTAACCCCTTTTCCTCTTTCTAAACATATTTTTCCGTATAACTTACATTCAAATCATTTTATATACCCAATTTATCTGTTTCTAATAAAATTGCAACCTAATTCTTTCTTTAGTTTAAATATATTATATATATATAATCTCTTACAAACTTAAATATACATAAATATATATTTTAAAAAGCACGTTACTTTTGTAAACCAATGTTACTACTAATGTACCATCTATTTAAGATTAAAATTTTAGAAATATATATTGTCACTATAATAATAATAGGGTACATTAATTTATTCAAACATTTGCTTTTGTTTATATTGGTGAATGATTAGAGATGGTAGGCCCAACTCAACTATAATGAGGTGGCAAAACAAGTTTGAATTTAAGCATACCATAAACGGAGACAGATTCAAGTTTTTCAATGGAAAATCTCCTCAATTTCGTTGCCATCGCTATCTATGATAACTCATTATGTGGGTTCAAAAAAAGCCTGGCCTATTATAGTTTAATTTGTTGCGTATACAATTTTTTTAATTAATATTTTATTTTGGATGCTGTTTAGATATTGGGTATTTGTTTTTCCAATACCACTATTTTTAACTATTACTATGTTTAGATATTTGAGTAATTTTTTTTCAATATCACTATTTTTATTACAATGACATCATATATTTTTAAGACATCATATATTTTTAAAATTTTAATCGTAAACAGATGATATCATTAGTAGTAACATTGGTTTACAAAAGTAATGTACTTTTTAAAATATATATACGTATGCATATTTATATTTGTAAAAGATTAAATATATATATATTGTGTAAAAATGATCTGAATGTAAGTTATACGGAGAAATATGTTTAGAAAGAGGAAAAGTGGGTTACAATAGCTCTTCTCGAAATTTTTCCTTTTACACATAGTTTTATAATCATAATGGATCTTCTTTTATATGTATCGATAAGCAGATTTCAAATATGCAAATTTTAATATTTTTTAGTTTTTGTATTTAAAGTTAAATGTATATTAAATTTTAAAAAGAAGTTAATAAGAAAGAAAAGTGAGAGGATAGAGTAAACTGGTGGAGTAAGAGAGAAAAAAGTTGTTGACTTTATTGATTTGATGTTTTGAAAACACATCTAATTTCCCAAAATTTATCTTATTTATTGTAAGTTAGTGTGAGCCATTGATTTGATAAATATGCATAAATGAATGACTTTAATTTTGCTATTGTTTGCATAGCAGACGATGGAAAAGAAATGATCAGAATTAACTCTAGTATGGATAGAAAGAAGAAAGAAAAGAAATGAATGTGATTTAATAATATTTTTTTAACAAATTAGGGTTAAATTTAAGGATTATGGGTAATAATTCATTAAAAATTGTTCATTTCCCTCCTATCCTCCCAATATTAGAAGAAAACAAACTAAAAGAATAGGGGGATTGACGATCCCTCCCATGTCCTCTGTTTCATTCCCATTCTCTTCATAAATCTAAAGAAACAAATGCCTTACAATCCCTCATTCTCTTTTTCCTTTTCGTTCCTTCTAATTCCCTCAATCCAAACATTAAAGGGGAATATTTCAAAGAGGTCGCAATACAAAGAAAAAGAGCCATGAACAAAGGCATAACAAACCAAAGAACGTTGAAGCAAATTACTATGGCAACAATAGTGTTGTGATAAATTTTAATACTTGCAAGCGCACAAATTAATATATAGTATAGTTAAGGCAAGTGCAAGGTCGAAACCATAAGAACTCAAACAATATGCTTTATAACTATCTTATTAATCTTTTACTAAACTCCTAATCTAGCTAGAATCAAACTAATAAAATAAACCAAATTAAATAAAACAAAGGTAATTAAGGTAATGGAACTAAATTAAATAATATTAAGTAAGATAACAAAATTAATGAATTAATTGACTAGGGTTTTGGAATCATATATTTAATATTATCTTCTTAAGTATTCATGTGCATAAATTATACTCTTATCTCGCAATAATTTGGTCTCTCGACTCTATTATTAGCAAAAAATAAAATCATTCAAGTTTAATTAATTTATAAAATTCAATTGCAATTCTTGCACTACCAAACTTATGTATAAAGTCAAAACACTCACTATATCCGTCAAAACACTTCCTGTATCCACGTTAACAAATCATAAGGTGAATCCAAAAAAAAATATTGAGAATCCAACTTTATTTTTATCAATTAAAATAGGCATCCAATTAGAAGAATTGTATTTAACATTAATGCATTAAATTGGTAAAGTCAATTGGCATGAACACGTGTAATAGAATCAATTAAATATATTCATCATAATCCTAATACAAATTTATGCTAGCATAAATAAAAATAAATAACAAATAAATTGAAAGAAAACTTACTTGACATTGATTTAATTAAAGAGTAAATTAAAATCCAAATCTTCAAAGTCTTCAAAGCAAAGCAAAAAATAACAAAAATCAAGAAGAAGGGATGAGAGAATTAGGCCAAAGCACTCCTATCTATTAGCTGTGGCTGTTTGCTTGTAGCGCATGAGTTGCTGAATGGGAGGAAGCACATAGATGTGGGCTTGTTGCTGCCAAGCATTCCTATCTTCTCCATTTTCCCCAATATTCTTTTTATCATATTTTCTTCAATATAAAATCAAATTGGTCCATTCAAAAGCCAATATTCTCCAATTCTTTTAGAGCGCCTAAAAACACTAAAAATAAAAATATTAGTAATAATATATGCTCTCTACAGTATAAAATATTATACTAAAATATACCAATTTTTTGGTAAATCAAATAACGGATGTAGGTTTGTAATAGATCCACACATACACGACGCATAAAACAACTCACAAATAAAATCTACAAGAACCATTGAAGCAATATATACCCAAAAAACAATTCACTTTATAGTATGAGAAATGGCAAAACATGGTTGTAGCAAAAACATTCGTTTAGCAGAGAGCATAGTTGTCAAAAGTGCACCTAGGCGCAAGAGTAGAGCTTCGCTTGCCTAAAGGCACATCCTATTGTGAAAGGCGGGCGCTTTTAGCTCCTAGGCTCCAGGCTTAGACGCATAGAGGCGATGATTTTTCAAATCCTTCTTCTTCTTATCTCATACTCACAATTGACCCCTTATTTTTCCTATCTCAATCGCCGTTGACAAAGACTATGTCGTTCCCCCACCCCCCACCCTTTCTTTTTAAACAAAAAAACGGTTTAGGTTAGGTTAAAATAAAAGGAGGAACGAGAAGAAAAAGACGAAACAAAAGAGGAGGGAGGTTCAAAGAAAAGAAAAAAAAGGCAGGAAGCTGTAGAGATGAGATATTTTATATTTGGATTTTATTAAAGGTTAAAATGACTCATATGCCCTTGGGCATATGACATTTACAATATTTATTCTTTCATACTTCATAGTGTCTTATCTATTAGTATTAGCTTATTAATATTATTTTATTATGACCTTTTATCAGAAAAAGTATTATCTTATTTTAAATAATATATATATATTTATAAATATATTTATTTAAAATAATATTGTGAGTTTTAATAGTATTTTGTTATTATAAAATAATATTTATAATAAAAACTACCTTAATTTTGTAAGATTACTATTTGATTTTGTGTTATTAGTAGCTTTCTGATTTTGTAAGAAAATTTGCTTCAATGTCTGCTTTAATTTTTTGATTCCCCCCCCCCCCGGAGGGTTAGGGCAGTAGGCTCACTTATAATTTTTTTTCTTGAATTCTTGAATTGTAAGTGTTATATAATAGGAGTGTCCATCCGATCCAATCCGGTCATTTTCAACCATCCGCATCCGATCCGATCTGATATCGGTTTTAGGTTTTGGAATCCAATCCAATCCAATACACTTTACCAATCCAATCCAATTAAATGTTGGATTGGATCGGCTTCGATCCGATTCGATTAGAGGTTTAAAATAAGATATATTATATTCTTGAAATGTTCAATTCTAATGTAAACTACTTAAAAATTAAATAGAATCCATTACAAATAAGGTTCAAGTGTTTAACCAAATAGCTTCAACTTAAAATGTCTATTGTCTAACCAAAAATACATAATTAAACCAAGTGACGACTCATACATGATTAAACTAAATATTAAATAACAAACTAAGATTAAATGATTTCAAAGTGACCCCTTGCATATATTATATTATGCCACCAATGATGGAGAGACATGTGGTAACTCTAATAATGGATTGGATTAGATTGGATTGGATTGGTTCGGTTCTTAGAACACATCACAACCGAAATCGATCCATTTTTTTTGGTTTTCAAATTTTGCATTCGATCCAATCCAATCATCCATAAAATCCAAAAAAAATGGATTGGATTGGTTCCTCGGTTTGGATTGGATTCTGGACACCCCTATTATATAATAATCCTTGATCAGTACACACTTTGGCTGCTAATTATAAGTCTTATATTCTTGTTTAGTCATTAAGAATTTAATTAAATGACTTATTTTAGTGTGACTTACTTTATTTTATTATGCCTTTTATTTATTTTGAGACCTTATTTTTAGTGTTATTTAGATGGTAATGACTATAAATCCATGAGGACTTGTTTTTTATTTGGATCTTAATTTGGTGATTGTTTTTTTTGCTTTAGATGATTTGACATTAGAGTAAGTGGTGAATTATGATTAGAATTATATATTTTAAGTTTTTGTATATGGTGCACCTCGCTTCGGAAAGGCGCGTGCCTGCGCCTAGGCTCCAAGGGCCTTGGCTCCCCAATGTGCCTTTAGCTTTTGACAACTATGGCAGAGAGAAAATCGGTCAATCAATAACATGGTCGGAATAGCAGTAGCAAAAGACAAACAGAAAACAATGAAATCTCCGACTTGACCGGATGCAAAAGGCCTCACGCCCTCTAGACGTGGAACAAATTGAAGAGATCCCTAGGTTAAAATCCCCTCGTATACCAAGTTGAATTTCATAATATAAATTGTATTGATAATAAATTATGTTGCAATTCCCCATGGTGGATATAACTACGTCACAAACTAAACCTAAGTTAATACCTCCATTAATAAAATACCCTCTTTATGGTATATTTTGACAAAAGAAAAAAATAATAAAAAAGAGCATATGTACGAGTTTGAACAATATTGTTTTATATTTGGTGGGATTATATATTTTTTTATTTAATTCCAAGATCAAATTAAAAGAATGTTCAATATTGCGCAAGGAATAACCCCCTGCAAGATTCTCAATTTGAAATTTCATCACTTAACATTATGGATATTTTAAATTAAATGTCATTTTCTTTTCATACATTTTAAAGGGGCATGAGAGAGAGTGTGAGGGAGGGGGATAGGAAAAGATATAAACTCCTCCAAATTCATTCCCACTACCTATATAGGAAAGTTAATCAGCACTAAATCCTCACTAAGTCAACTTAATCAATTCACATCACTTCTTATCTCTTCATAACAATATACACCTTATATTTTTATAGTCACAGCAAAATGTTAACTCTAAGTGAAAGTGCACATATGCACTAAACTTACATATTCAATGTTAAAAAAAAAAAAAAAATATCTCTGCACACACAACTCTTTCTCATCATTTCCCCTCTTTAACTTCGGGAAAATAAAATGTCAAAAAAATTATTTTACTAAACTTTTTATATATTTGAGATTTACTAATGGAGATCTATAAAACAATATTTACTGTGAATGTAAGTAGAATTATGTAAAAAGATTATTTGAAAAAATTATTAAATGTAACATGTAATGACATACTGCATTTTTTTGTACATCATTGATCATTTCAAATGTTGCATAAGTGTTCGGAAAGGAATCATTAAACTACAAAGTGGAAAAACTTTTTTCCCATACAATTGTATTGTTAACAATGAGTACGTTGTAATTGGATACACTCCTAACTCATAACTCCTCACACTTTTTACATTTTTTCCTTTTGTTTCATAATCATGTTTTGTTCGCTTCACTTTGTCATTTGGCATGGGTATACCCCCGGTATACTCCATAAACTGGGCAAAAGTGACTGTTTTAGAGAGAACACTCATTTTTTATTTTTTCCAAAGCATATACTTATCTACAATTCTGTCGGCAATAGTGCTATGTACTGCTAGCTAATTAAAGTATGCAAGCTTAGTGTCCGTATTTGACTTCCACTATGCACAGAGCTAAACTTTATGTATTTAGTAATTTGGTATTTTTCATATTGTGGCAGGAACATTACCAAGTGAGTTTGGTAAGCTTAATTTGGAAAGACTCATTCTTGCTCAGAACAGCTTAACCGGCCTTATACCTTTCGAAATCTTCAATATCTCAACAATCATTCAAATTTTTTTGTCATCAAATCACTTCTCGGGCCATCTTCCATCGGGCATGGGGCTTTGGACTCCCAATCTTGAAGAGCTTAACCTACATGACAATAAGATTAGCGGATCAATTCCAAGCTCTATCTCGAATGCGTCTAAGCTTACCGTGATAGACATGTCTATCAACTCGTTCACTGGCTTTATACCTAACACACTTGGTAATTTAAGAGATTTACGAGAACTATTTTTTGCAGAAAACAATTTGAACGGGGAAGGTTCCACTTCAGAATTGAGATTCTTCGATTCTTTGAGTAATTGCAAGAATTTGGAGCTTTTGGAAATATCTCATAATCAATTTAATGGAATCCTCCAGCTTCAGTTGCGAATCTCTCAACTTTTCTTCATAGTTTTGACGGATTTAGAAGCAAAATTAAGGGCAAAATTCCAATGGGAATAGGCAACTTGAGCGGCTTATCGGCCTTAATTTTTAATAGCAATGAGTTGTCTGGGTTCATCCCATTAACGCTCAGAAGATTGAAAAATCTTGAACAATTGTATCTTGGAGACAACGATTTGAAAGGATCCATACCAAATGATCTTTGTCAGTTAGAAAGGTTGGGAGAATTATATTTGAATGATAATAAACTCAATGGACCTATACCGTCATGTTTAGGAGAACTTAGTTCTATGATAAGGCTCTCATTAGGTTCTAATAATTTGACTTCAACAATACCATCAACCTTGTGGAGCCTAGAAAATCTCTTATACTTAAACTTCTCCACAAATTCTCTTACCGGTATTTTACCATCAGATATTGGAAATCTAAAGGTGATAACAGAAATGGACTTATCGTTGAATCGTTTTTCGGGTCGTATCCCAAGTACCATTGGGAGCTGCCAAATGCTAATTTTTCTCTCGTTTTCGCATAATGAGCTACAAGGATCCATTCCTCAATCATTTGGTAATTTGATAAGCTTAGAATTGTTGGATCTATCCAATAACAGTTTTTCTGGAGTGATACCCAAATCCCTTGAGGCACTTAGGTATCTCCAATACTTTAATGTGTCGTTCAATAGACTAGAAGGAGAAATTCCCACCGGAGGACATTTTGCTAACTTCAGAGCACAGTCTTTTATGCAAAATGATGGATTATGTGGGGTACCTCGATTACAAGTCCATCGATGCAAAAGATCGTGGTCTAAAATTTATCTCCATTGAAAATATTTTTACCCCCTATAGTATCAATAATCCTTCTAGTTGCTTTGATAATTGTGCTTATAAGAGGCCGAGAAAGGGGTGTGGAATTACAGACCCAACTGAGTTCATTGCCTCATGCTTGGAGAAGGGTTTCGTACATTGAGCTTTTACAGGCTACAAATGGATTCAACGAAAGCAATTACTTGGTGCGGGGGGTGTTGGGTTTGTATACAAAAGGGACATTGCCAAATAAGGTGATGTTGCAATAAAAAGGTTTTCAATTTGCATTTAGAAGAGGCATTTAAGAGTTTTGATGTTGAATGTGATGTTTTGCGTAATATTTCGACATTCGTAATCTTACTAATATTGTTTGCAGTTGCAGTAATC
>JAKCWG010000321.1:0-109347 GCA_021464415.1 Lonicera japonica
TGATGAGTTCTTCCTGAAGAGCTAAATTGGTCTCATGATGTTGGAGCTCCCTTGTCAGTAAGTGGCGGGTTAAGCATGGGTGAGAACAAAGAGATTTTCATGGCCGCAAAAAAAGTTCAAATAAGAGACAAATTATACTAAAAGAACTTCAAGAATGGAGCCTATAATGAATATACAAATACCTGACTCATGTGATGGTTAAATGAGTTAGCCAATGAGCTCGGTCCCCGTTCCCTTGCCTGCTCCAGCACCTTCTACGATAGAGGATGGAAAGAATAGCCTTGCACAAAAAATGCAGAGTTGCCCTGAGCGCTGGGATCAGGTGTGCTCTCATCAGTTCACCCAAGTCCAAAAGTCTACTCGGAGGCATATTTGGCCCCAGTTATAACTACATCCTCTTTCTCTACCCCGAGCTCCTCAGCACCTATAAAGCTCTTATCAGCAAGACTGGGGGCTCTGTCCTTTGAAGTCTTTTTTTTTCTAAGGTTGTTTTCTCTGGGCTGAGGAGATTGAGGTCTTCCAATAAGGCGTTCATGAGTTCCACCCATCTCTGTGCATTCTCTGGTATGGAGCTAATAGGTATGGCAACAATCGTTTGGGCTGACTGGGAGACCTTGGGTAGTTTCAAAATGGCCTACCCAACTCTATCAGGTTCCTTAGACATTTTTGATGGGGGCAAACCCCTAGTCAGCGCTATCCTTTTCTTGGTCGTTTTCTTGGTGTTCACCTTGAAGACCAGGGTTGAGAAAAGAAGGAGAGAAGGTCAAAGTCAGTAAGAAGTGAAAGCTACGATCAAAGTTCAGAAAGAAAAATCAGTGAAAAATATTAAAGACTCACTTTTCTTGGGCACTATGGGCACCTGTTGAAGAGAGGCCACAGTTAAAACCCTATCCCCAGGTGAGATAGGTTGGATTTCCCCTTAATTGCCCACTTGTGGAGCTCCAACTCCAGGACCCTGGTCGCTACTCTCATTCTGAGTGGCTTTTGAGGAGTCGAGCCTTGGGTCGTTTCGTTCAGAGGGCAAGAGCACGTCCAAGGCAGGAAAGTCCTTCGCAATGAGGACGTTGGGCTCAGTATTGAGGGGACTGGGGCCCTGTCCATACCTCCACAGCATTCTGGGAGCTATAATATCGGCATAGTGTTTGAGGAAGAAGTCATTGGCATCTTCCATCCAGGACATTTTCAACAAAATGGGCTTCTTCTCTTTAACTGCAAAATGTAAAACAATCAGAAGAAGTCAAAGGCTCTAGCATAAAATATGTAATAAAAAATTATTTGGCACTAAAGAAGAAACTTACTGACAGAGTTTGGCTCCGAGAGCCAGCGTTTGAGGTCGTCGATGGTGGGACACCTCGAGTCGTTCTCCCAGTCCTCCCCTGAAACAAAGAAGAATCGTTTCTTCATATTAGGGATGCTGTCAGGAAGGCCATAAATAATCTTTGAAGCCCCTGACCTCATGGGGTAGTTGAAGACATCTTTGTTCTTCCCGCAGCTCTCCTTGGGCTAGAAGAGGGAGATGAACTCCTTAATAGTAATGTCATGGTGCCAGCGGAGATAGCCCCAAAGATCAACACTGATCCTATCAGACATGACCACATGTTAGGGTTAACTTGTGCTGGCGTGAGGTCCATAGTTGCTAATAACTCCCGCACATGATCATCTAATGGGAACCTCAGCCCATGCTCGAAGGCAGCCTCGTAGAAGTAGACATCTCTAGATCTATAATAGCAAGCTCTCTCTTTCGGACCTGAAGCTCTTATCCTGACTGAATCAGGGATTTGGTACGTTTTCTTAAAAATTGGAATGTCGGGGGCAGAAAAGGTCGAAAGAACGCGGAAGCTGGCCAGAGAGTTAAGGTACTCTAAATATTGCAAGATGGCCTTCAGGTCATTGAACACACAAGGGGGAGACAGACACAAGCCAACTCTCCCTTATTATCTAAGATCTTTATGGACCTTATGTCAGCAATGGGGTTTGGGGTGTCCCCCACAGAGGAGCCCTTCTCTGTGTTTGGAGGGATCCTCTGACCTTGGGACTGGTTGGTGAAGTGCTCTATCAATATCGTTAAGGTATGGAAAGGGAAAGAAGGTGCGAAACGGGGGATGAGTTTGATGAAGCTTTCTAAGGATACGCTCGAAAACCTCTTAAAAGAATTTTCTGAAGGGGGTTTGTAAGCTAGAATGGCAGAAGGCAGGAAGGATGAAGGCTTTGAAAGCTCTAAAGTGACTAAGGTTCAAGCTTGTTAGGAATATAAAGTAAAAATTTCCTCTAAGGCAGAAGGGTTTTATAAGGTATGCAAGGGAAATTAAGCATCTTTTAAAAAACCCTAACTGTCCGCTCGTAGACCTACTGCCACACGTTTACACATTTTCCCAGGAATACGGAAGGACCGTACGTGACCTCATCTAGCAGTAACGGTCACATCAAAGAGCTCGGGTTCAAAAGGCAGGTCCTCAAACCAGGTCAGAGACCCAGATATTCAGTATATCCGCTAGATTCGATGTGGATACCGAACTCGACCTCCACCAGGAGCTCCCAACATGTGTCTTCCATCAAACAGAGCTCAGAAATTCTTCCAGAACTGAATAAGAGTTCTTATCCTTGCCAATTCTAAGCTAAATGTCAATGATATGGGGCAATTGATGGCGTAAATTATTAATTCAATCTACCTCGAGCTGACACGTGGCCGTCCACGTCAGCTATCAGGCCCGTTTCAGCACGGGGAGCTCCGAGGAACCCTGTTAAGACACCGTGAGAAGGATAGAGCCCCTCAAGAATTGGGTACCCGCTCGAGAGTTGATTGTGAATGACAAATTGCAAGGCCCAGGCTCCAGAGCTCTTTCAGCAAGCTCTGGAGCTCTATCTCGCCCAACTGCTCTGCCACCTACCCTGCAGAAGGCGCATAACTCCCCTCACTTTCATTAAATGCACACCAACTACATTTAATGCATCGGGATTAATAGAGAAGTAAGGTCAAGGTTGGTATTGATTAAAGCATGGCCCCAGACCTGCTCTGAGAACTCTGGCCACACGTCTACTCCAGTTATATATATACAAAAAGCATTTACTTCTTTCAACAACCAAGTTCCAACAAAGAAAAATCAAGCTTCAAGTTAATAACACTCAGATAGAAGCAAGAAGATTATTAAGCATTGTCATTGGTGTGAGATACCGAGCTCCGCAACCCGCTTCAGAGCTTCTAAATCAGAGAGATCAAACTTTGAGTGGTTTAGCCTTCATCTTATTCTAATATTGTAAGAATATAATAGCTAGAGAGACTTCTATGAGTTTGTAATAATTGTTTGCTTACCATCAATACAAAGCAAACCGAGCTCCTAAGCTCTATTACACAGGGGAGAACTAACATGTATCTTCATACGAGGTTAACCTCCTCTACAAATCTTTGACTCCCTTAAATTCAGCACCTTTACCATTTCAATTATTCGATATAATCATTTGACTGTGTGGTCTAAAACACCCTTCTAGATTTTAGCACCAACAAAAGGTTTACATTAAACCTCATTCAAGTTTCCTTTACTCCCCATTTCAAGTTTGTAAGTTTTGTTGTACCTAGTTTGAAAAATTTAGCTTCACTATTCTGAAACTAGAATTTGTTTCTAATACTCATGATTATAAGTTATTCATAAAAAAAACATAGGCTAGTAACACACTCCTCATTCTTTATGTGGATGACATGATTATCATTGGGGATGGTGTTTTAAGAATTTCTGAACTCAAGCAGTCTCTCAGTTAACATTTTGAGATGAAGGATCTTGGGCATTTGAATTATTTCTTAGGTCTTAAAGTTTTGTCTAATTCTGCTGGATATTATCTTTCTCAGACCAAGTACGCATCTGATATTCTTTTTCGTGCTGGCCTCACCTACAGCAAGACCGTACCTTCACTTCTGGAAATGAATCTTCGTCTTACTCCTCTTTATGGCACTCCTATAAATGATGCTACCATGTATCGACAGATAATTGATAACCTGGTTTATCTCACAGTCACTCGTCCAGACATCACACATGTTGTTCATATTATCAGTCAGTACATGTTCGCTCCACGATCTACCAATTATGCAGCTATCCTTCGCTACATTAAAATAACTATGTTCCATAGTTTTCACTTCCCATCTACATCATCGCTAGAGCTTCGCGCTTATTCTGACTCCGACAGGGTTGGAGATCTTACTGATCGTCGTTCCACCACATGGTACTGTATTTTCCTGGGTGACCCTCTCATATCTTAGTGTAGCAAAAAACAATATATCATTTCTCGCTCCAGTATAGAGACATAATATCATACTCTTGGTGATACTACCTAGTAACTCATCTGGCTACATTGGCTTATCTCATATATGGGAATACTTCAATATCTTCCCATAATAATCGGCTACGATAATCATTGTGTTATTCAGATTGCTCACAATTATATCTTTTGTGAATGAACAAATCATATTGAGATTGATTGTCATTTTATTTGTCAACAAGTTGCTTGCCATACAATTCGCCTCCTACCTATCACCTCTGAAGAACAGCCTACACATCTTTTCACTAAAGTTCCTTCTCCTGGCTGCTTCCAGGATCTTTTTCCAAACTTAAGCTGGTTTCTCATTTAACATCTTAAGTTTGAAAGGGGATGTTAAAATATATTGTGTACATACATAGTTTCCATATTTAAATAATTGACTTATTCATATCCAAAAGTATAGAATTTTCAATTTATTGTATTTCTATTGTTTGTATCTTTATAAACCCTATATAAGGGTTTCTATTGTATACTTTTTGATCATTAATAATATATAGAATTATTCACTCGTTTTTCTCTAATTTTCATATTTCCTAATAGGAGGGTTACTCATTCAGCCGTCCTAGTTGGTGTTTGTTTAACGTGTAGAGGGATTTCGGTTGCAAATCGGTGTGAGCAGTGTAAAAATGGGGTGTTAAAAAGACCTAAATCATGTTTTTTTAGGAGTTCCAAGGTAGTGGAAGTTTGGAAGAATTTAAATCTACATGAGTGCGTTGAAAATATAATTTTTTTAAGTATATGGGATGCTATTGTGCACTTTTGGAAATCCAAAAGGGGAGTTTTCTTTAAATTTTTTATCGTCACGTGTTGGTTTTTATGGTGGGATAGGAACCAATGGAAGTTTGAATCTATTCATTTAGAGGTTTCGCTTGTAGTTGTCAAAGCAATTGCCTTCCTCTCTATCGTTGAAGCATTGCAAGCTCAATTGAATGTCAAACAAAGAAATCAAGTTGTTAGGTGGTGCAATTGTGTAAGCCAAGGTATCCATGGCGCTGTATCAATGTCGACAAGGCTGCTCCAAATGATGTTGCAAGTCGAGGTATTGGAATAGTTGGCCGTGGCAATGATGGTTCTATTTTTTTAGCTATGGCTAGAAGATTTGATGGGCGCTTTCTCATTGAAATTGCAGAGGCATTAATTATTCTTTATGAGAAGCGTCTTCTCAGGGTCTCTTTTCAGTATAATTCAAAAGTGATGCTTAAATGGTGGTTAATTTAATTAATTCGGAGGATATTCTATTAAATGTTAGGTTCTATTGTTGAGTCTATTAGATTTGAGAGTAGGGGGAAATTTTGTGTTCATTTTTTCTCCTTGGTTTGAAAATTTAGTAGCTCATGAAATAGCTAAATTTCCTCTTTCCATTGTTGATTTAAAAATTTGGAATTCCTTATTTTCAGAATGGTTGATCTCATTAGCACAAAATGATATATCGTGATTTTCTTTTCTTCTAAAAAATACATATTTATTATTCATTCAAATGTTATAATCAAAGAAACAAACTCTCGATATTTAAATTTCAAATTTAGAATTTAAATTCAAAAAATAAAATAAATGTCACCACAAGGTACACATAAAATAAATAAATAATTTTATGAGAAATTACAGAGAAAGAAAGAGATAGATTGATTTAGTGAGATGCTTTCTAATATTTTCATATATTTATTTTTGGGAAGTTTTATTTTACCCATTTTCGAAGAATTGAATTACATGAAAAAAAAAACTAAAAAGTAATAATTCTACCAAATCACTAATTTTTTTTTATAAAAAATAAATTAGTGTTTTCAATCATTTTTCAACTTTTTTTTCAAATACACTCTATTTATGTTTACACTATTTTATAAATTTTGATGCAAATCAACTACACACTAGAATGTAGCTAGAGCATCACTCTTACTCATTCCAACCAACCAGGGGTATAACATTTTTTTGCAAATTTTTTTACATTGGAAATAATTCCACTACTTGTGTTTCAGCAAACAAAAAATGACTTCAATCACTTGTGCTAATATTTCAAGAAATTTTACCAATCAAAGACATCATATAACTAATGTTGATAATAGTCCCATTGTATTTATATCCGATGTGTACTTTTTACAAAAGCTTACCAAATGTCCTCTTTCTTTCCATTAACTTTCTGGTTTAAAAGTCATGCCCTTCTCTCTCCCTACAATTTAAAACACCAAAACCTCTATCCAAAAGCCGATAACTACTTTTTCTCTCCATAAAAATCCCCCAACTTCCTACATCCCATCTCTTACTCTTTCTTATCCCTCCCCCTCTTTAAAAGTAAATACCCCAACACCTATACATCCACCATTATTGTACATAATTTTCAGTGGTAATAGTCCCTGTACCTATATGAATGTACGATCTTCAATATTTTTAGAGTTTTTGGTCAAAATAGTGTAGTTTTGAAACTTATTTAACAAATTAGGGTACTTTTGAGCTTATTTGGGGAAATGGGGTTAACCATAAAAACGTGAGAGCTTCTCACATTTTTAACAGTAAAAACGTGAACCCAAACACCTATTTTACAAAAATAAAAAATAAAATACCAAGCATAAAAATGTGAGATGGTCTCACGTTTTTATACATAAAAATGTGATTTGGTCTCACGTTTTTATGACCAGTAAATTTTTTTTTCCATTTGCGTTCAAAAAAAATCTATCTGTGTTAAAAAAAGAAAAGAAAAAGAAACAGACGATAAAAGCATCAATCCCCTTTCAAAATTGTCGGCATCCTCTTCAACCAAACCCTCTCCACATCGCCGTCCATCTCCACCTCGTCGTCCCTCACCGCCCACCTCCGTCACACCCCGTCACCTCTCTCTCTCCCCATCAGTTTCCCCTCTCCGCAAGCACCTCCATCCTTTCCGCTCTTCCTCTCTCAATCTCCCCTCCGTTGCCGGCGTGCCATCACCGTCTGTCGCCATCGCCAGCGCCGTTCGGTTGCTCTCTATCTCTCTACCTCGCTTTCCCCTCTTGGTTGCTTCCTCTCACCACAGTCTGACAGCACCCTCTCGTCGAGTTGCCTCCAATGTTGCTTCCTCTTGTCGTCATCGCCCGATCTACTCAAGGTAATCTCATTAATTGATTTTCTCTTATTGATTAACTTATTTTATTGGATATTTTGAATGATTTATTATAAGGATTAGAGGTAGTGTATAAATAATGATTTTATTTGCTTATTTGTAAATAATCATATATGTGTTTATATGGGAAGCATGTGAAGGCTCCTTTAATCGGTCCAATTGGTCTGAGCATTGAGAGAAAAATTAAAACATATTCAGATCTATACCTTCATTTCACTACCAACAAATCCATACATACAAACATATTTATAATATACATACAGAATCAAGAAAAAAATAATATTTTTACAAAACATTTCTTAGATCTAATTAGTATACATACATAATATACACGCATACGCATACAAAAACAGAAAAGAAGATAGTTAACGCCCACCTTTTGATTTCTTCGATCTTGTATTTCTTTGATTTATAATTATCTAAACATGTGTATATATAAGCAAATATACACGCATATAGAAAGAGAATAGATAAAGGGTTAATGCAAGAAAGATGCTTGAGTGGGAAAGAGAGGAAGAAACGGATGGGAAAAAGGAAGAAATAGAAGAGAAAAATGCAAGAGAGATAGAATGTAAGAGTCTGAGAGATTAACAAAAAAGGAAGAGAAAAACAAAGGAGAGAAAATGGGATCACATGGGTGGAGGTGGGTGGGGGACAACAATGATAGGCAATAGCTTTACGGGGAAAATAAGAGCGAAAGGCTTTTTTTTCTTTCTCTCCTTTCTATTGTATGTATAAATATAAAAAATTCGAATTCTTATTGTATGTATAAATTACATAAATAGTTTGAATAATATATTTTAATTACATTAATTTTATTAAAATTCAAATTTTTATTGTACTAGGGTATGCCCATGCCATCCGGCATGGCGCACTGCATCCATTGACTTCGCCTATTGATAAACATGTCCTTCTGATAGAAAGTTTAATTCGAAAAAGCCTGCAATGGACAACGGTAGTCATTAACCAACTCAGTTCGAATGGGTAACCAATACAGATGGATCTTTGCACGGATACGACCCAAAAGATTTGCTTAACAATGTATGCCAAACTTCCATATGGAAAGCATAGTCTTTGAACACAGGCATTGCATACAATACTGAAGAAATGGCAACGACTCCAGATGCATAAATGCAAATGAAAATTGATTAAAATAATATGTTTATTTTAATCAGACGGACATAGATGGCTACGACTCCTCTATTTTCACTTCGTCTGAGGGATGTAACGTTTCTTCGTCGAAAGTATATGACGGATAGCTTTTATGTTTATTTATAATTTCAACTATATGTAATGGTTTATCGTTAGTCCACTTTTCTTCATGTATCTTTTTAAATAATTTTGTTAAATAAAATTAGTAGTTATCTTTATTGTGTCTAAATAATTAAATTAATAGTAATAGTAGATAGAAAAATATAATTCATATTTTAATAATAATCGAAAAATCAAAGTAAGATAAGTCCTAAGATTAAAATACAAAATAAAAAAATAATTAAGAAAAAATAGTTGTTTCCATGAAATAAAGACGAAAACAAATGATATAGAAAAAAAACATAAAAACATGGCTCCATCAATCTCATGTGATTAAAAAAGAAAAAAAAAAGGTGCGAGTGAATCAAAAATAATTTATTCATTAAATAAAGATGAAAACAAATGATATAGAAAAAAAATAAGAGCATAAAAACGTTACATCATCAATCTCATGTGATTAAAAAAGAAAAAGGAAAAAAATGTGAGAATGAATTAAAAATATTTTTTGATATGATTTGAAATAAAGAAGAAATTAAATGATATAAGAAAAAAATATAAGAGCATACATGGAGGGGGGAAAAAATTTACTTGAAATAAAAGTGTGAGATGGTGTCACGTTTTTACACATAAAAACGTGAGACCAAATCACGTTTTTATGTGTAAAAACGTGAAAACATCTCACATTTTTATGTTGTGGATGGATTTTTTTTTTGTAAATTCAAGATTTGAAATCATGTTTTTACAGTTAAAAACGTGAGACCTTCTCACATTTTTCTCTCACATTTTTTAAATTAACACCATTTTCCCAAATAAGCTCAAAAGTACCCTACTTTCCAAAATAAATTTCAAAACTACCCTATTTTGACCAAAAACTCATATTTTCATGTTAGTATGAATATGTATGTATATAAATGTGTGCATATGTATGTATCATGATCCATTATTTTTGAGTAAATATTATAATCCGTTACCAAACTATTTTTAAATTATAAAAATGGTTATTCAATCAAAGTTGATTTCATCTAACCTACTAAATTAATTATTTAGTTCTAAATTGTCCACTATGTTAAAAGCTATCATTAAAATATAATGCGAGTTGGTGGGGTGCCATCCGGCCAACTCACATGACCAACTCCAGAGGCCAACTCACCCACCACCATCTTCATCTTTTCCGCGCACAGCCATTCCTTCTGCGACTTTCTCTCCCCTCTCCTTCTTCGACGATTGGATTTAACTCTTGAAATCGAATGTGGCAATAAATCAGAGTTTTGTCGAATTTCTTACACTTGAAATGGGTATCAATTTCTTTAAATCTACCTCCCTTGTCTTAAATTTTGACCCCTAAATTTGATTTTCCAAAGATGAGATATATCTTTTTATATATATATCGAAATGGGGTTGCACGGCGACTGGATTTAAGCCTTAAAATCGTATACGGCATTTCATAAGAGTTTCATCAGATTTCTTAGACTCGTAATGGGTATCAATTTCTTCAAATCTGCCTCCCATGTCTTAAATGTCAACCACTGGATATGATTTTCCAAAGACGAAAAATGAAATCTCTCTCTATATATATCAAAATGAGGCTTATGTAAAAACTTTTATTTCTATATATATATCGAAATGGGGTTTGTGTTTATGGGTAGATAGAGAGGGAAGAGGACAGAGAAAGTCATCGAAGGAGAGAGAGAAGTTGAGGCTGTCACTATGCTCGAGAGAGAGAGAGACAGTTTGTTCTGGGCAAAGAGAAAAGGGTTATTCAAATTTCAGAAAGTTCTTTCTTGTCTGAATGTGTTCTTTATCATGCCCACAGTTTTATGCAATGAAATAATGGTATAAATGAGATTGATATGTTAATTTGATAGTTACTAACCCAATAAATTCTCCGATGAGAAAGAAGGAAGATGGAGATAAAGGATTTTTTTAGTTGTTTGGACAAAAATGTTCTTAGAGTTGATTATGTGAGTACATACAGTCAACTCCAATTATGTTTTAACGGTGGCTTTTAATAAAGTGGGCAACTTAAAATCGAATAATTAGTTTATTAAGTGAGGTAAAAACCAATTTTAATTATGTGATCATTTTTAAAGTTAGTTTTAAAATAATTTAATAAATAAATATAATATTAAATCTTACTTTTTTTTGCAATTACCTTTCAAAAAGATTCTCATGCACAAATCAGAACTTTTTTTTTGTTAACAAGGAAACAGAACAAACAGAAACAAAAAACCCGAAAACAAAACAAGCAAAAAACTTAGTCTCCCCTCGGATATGCAACACCTTGCATATTCGCTTTCAAAAGTTGAACAAGCTCATTCGTTGGGACTAATACCCTCACACTTTGTTCTCATTGGGCTCTTCCTATCTTGGCCATATAATCTGCGCATTTGTTACCTTTACGTCGAATATGTTTGAGATCCAAAAGCATAGCCTCTTTTAGCCTTTTACAATTTTCAATGAGCGTTTTATCCGGGTGTGTAACGGTGCTTTCTTTGTTGACGAGGTCAATAGATGTGAGAGAATCAGTTTCGATAGTTGCTTCCAGCCACTTTCTCTCGTTAGCGAGTTTCATTGCTCTACGTATATCCTATAGCTCCGCTTGAAGAGGGGTGCCATACCCAATTCTCCCGTAAAAACCTTCTATCCATCTGCCTTGATCATCTCTAGCTACTCCACCGTATGAAGCCCATCCATAGTTCCCAAAAGTGATGCTATCTGAATTGATTTTTATGGTCCCTGCACGTGGAAAACACCACTTGATTAAGTTACTATTGCTAGTATTTCTCGTAACCAAAGTTGCAAAAGCGTTATGTATTTCCTCGGCAAACTTGAGGCTCCCAGAAGCCACATTAATATGATTAGCATTAATATTATTGAAATGGCGGTTATTACGGGCTTTCCATAAAAACCAAATTGTGGAAGCAAAAACAATTCCCCAAGGTAAATTTAAAACAAATTTACTTAAAACCGAGTTGAGGTTATGGTCTAGCCAATCATTAAAATTCGTACCTAAATTACACCACCCCACATCAGTGGTGATAGTTTTCTAAGTATTGGCAGCAAAAGGGCAAGATCTGGAAATATGATCAATGAATTCTAATTGCCCACACAGACCACAGTAAGGGTTTTGAGAAATATTTCTATGCATGCACGCCTCATTAGTGAGGATTTTTCCATGTTTAGTGAGCCACAGAAAAGTGATAATTTTTTGGGGGAGTTTTAGTTTCTATAGCCATTTTCAATTGTCTCCATTAGAACAACTATTACAGTTATCATTAAAGATTTTTTTATAGCAATTAGAAATTTGAAACTTCTCTGAACTTGTCCCTATCCACGAGAGAGTATCCTGCAAAATAGTAGATAAAGGCAGAGGCACACTAAATATGTTTTGGACCCAAGGAGTAGTAAAGAAGTTTTGAATAAGATCATTGTTCCAAGTGCCGCTCCCAGTAATTAAATTGGCCACATTTTCAGTAATTAGGTCACTCGTAGTATTGAAATTGTCAAGAATAGGACCTTTACCACACCACCAATCCAAACCCATGTTGATATTCTCACCATTGCCAACACCCCATCTAGTGTTAGTAACAAGAATGTTTTTAGTATTATAAATGTCTTTACATATGTGGGAAGGGTTGGTCTTTCTAGACCAAAGCCTCGGATTATTACCACATCCATATTTGTTCCTCATCAATTTAACCCGGGGCGTGTTATGACCTGTCATCACTTCCCACCCCAACTTAGCATTGATAGCAATATTATTCTCATTGGATTTTCTCAAGCCAATGCCTCTCACATCTTTAGGTTGACAAACAGTGTCCCAATTGACGAGATGCACTTTTTTTTATTTTTCGTATCACCCCAGAGAAAATTATGGTTCAGTTTATCAATATCATTACAAATTTTAGAAGGGAACTTGGTGATTTGCATGGAGTAATTCGGGATAGTAGAGTAGACAGATTGAATGAGAGTGCGCCTGCCCACAAAGGAGAGCAAATTAACTTTCCACCCACTCAATTTCTTTTGAACTTTATCAACAGTGCGTTTGAAATGCTCTTTTTTTTCATGAAATAGAGGAAAGCCCAAATAGATATGTGAACACCTCATTTTGTGACCCTCGCATGAATCCCGAACTCTATAAAAAATAAGCACACATGCATGCACGAGCATTCCTAGATACACACATACTTTCTTTATGTGATACAGGTCAAAGAAGAAAGCCGAAAGGACTCCCGGATGAGAAGTTACAGAATTATCAAAATGTGCCGGAATAAAAAACTGTCAAAAATCCTAGAAACATGTTAAAGTAGAGTTACGCATTTCTGATCATCCTCAAACTTTGATAGTTGTTAGACATTACCATAAGGAGTAGCATACTCGAAAATCAGCTCGATCTGACGGTCGAATCTCCGAAAATTCAGAGAACCGTGAGTTTGTTTCGGTTGATCAAATGGAGGCCTTCTCGAGGTTAAAATAATTTAAAGTTTGGTCAGTAGATAGGTCTTATTATGGGGGAGAACATATTCAATGTTCAGCTTTGTCGGACATGGGATCATCAAGAATCAATTTGTCTATCGTGCAATTTTTGTTGAAATGTCCTTCGTAGCAAATTAAAATAAATAGTGGCCTTCTCGAATTCTGAGCGACCTCAAATTTAGATACAAGCTAGAAAACATTTGGAGGGAAAAAATATCCAAAAATCAGAATAATCCAATGGGTAGAAGTTCAGTTGTCGAGGTTGTTGTACGCAAGTACGTTTCCTATACGGGAACAAACTCTTTGTACCAATCCGAAGAGACCGAGTCCTTCCAGAACTTCGACCATCTTCAAATTTTTACAAGGCCTAGAATACTTATATTGGAAATATATATCCAAAATTCAGCATGATCGAACGGTTAGAACTTGACTTGTCGTTCAAACAAGTGACCTTGTTTATAATAAGTACATTTCCTATGGGGAAACAAACTCTTCGTACCAATCAGAGAAAAATGGAACCTTCCCGAAATCTGATTGACATGATATTTTTACACAATCTATAAGACTCCTATTCCCAACACATATCCAAAAATCAGGATGATCCAACGGTGGTAAGGTCTCACGATATACTCCAAGAGTCCTAGTTGGAATCTCTTTTCTTGCTCTCCAAGTATTTTTTCAACTATAAATAGACCCCCTCCTTCCATTCATATTTTTCATCAACAACCAAGGGGATTCCAGGGTACACACAAGAGATCTTTATTCTCTCCCTCCAAGAGAGCTCAGGTATAATTTTCTATCTATTCTTTTATTTATTTGTCAGTTTTATAATTCATATTCTTGTTTGCATAATTTCTATCACTTGATAGCTTTTTAAAACCCTTTTTTCAAATTGTTTTCAAAACCAAAAGCGTATAATAAAGCTTAATCCAATTCCAAAATAGTATTATTACTTTCTTACTTTTTCAAAAGCTCGATTAGCGGTATTGCTAGACGAAGGAATCGATAATCGCTATATATCCAATCTAACTCATAGATTGTGGTGTGTATGTGATAAATACTCGACCATGAAAGCATTATTGCCATCTATACCGCTTTAATCAATAGACTTTGGTATACGATCGGTCAACTCGCCTCATGCAATATCGAATATAAGATTCCACATTGAATCGATTTCCGAAAAGCCCAATACTTGACAAAATCACCTATTTCATTACATCTACTATTATCAAACTCTCTTTTCCAAATCACATACTCATACATACTTATTTTTAAAATCATGGACAAACTAGAAAACACATCGTTTTTATCCCAACCCCAAAATCCCGATTTTTAAGGCAAGCACGAAAAGTTGTAATGTAATAGTAATAGCATGTAAGAACTGAATTATAACACGTGCATATCCTACTCAAGAGACCGAAAGGGCGAATTGGGTGCCTAACACCTTCCCGATTCGTAACTTAATCCCTGAACCTTCGAATCAACTGGTTTCGCATATATTGTGTATAAGAGGATATTTAGTCCATAAATACGTCTCTTTTACACAAACATTTTTTTGTTTATTTAGTAAAACAAACTGGCGACTCTTAATTTTTTCAAAACCGATTTTCAAAGAAACAACGGAATCGCCGCTGTGAGAACCCGCGTTCTCGACGCCCGGGGGTCCCCGTGGGCGGCGATTCGGTTTGTTGCTTTGAAAATTAATTTTGAAAAGAATAAGAGTCTCCAGTTTGTTTTACTAAACAAACAAAAAGGTTTGTGTAAAAGAGACGTATTTATGGACTAAATATCCTCTTATACACAATCTATGCGAAACCAGCTGATTCGAAGGTTCGGGGATTAAGTTACGAATCGGGAAGGTGTTAGGCACCCAATTCGCCCTTTCGGTCTCTTGAGTAGGATATGCGTGTATTATAATTTAGTTCTTGCATGCTATTGCTATTACTTTACAGCTTTTCGTGCTTGCTTTAAAAATCGGGATTTTGGGGTTGGGATGAAAACAATGTGTTTCTAATTTGCTCATGATTTTAAAAATAAGTGTGTGTGTGTGTGATTTGAAAAAGAGAATTTAATAATAATAGATGCAGTGAAACAAGTGATTTTGTAAAGTATTGGGCTTTTCGAAAACTGATTCAATGTGGAATCTTATACTCGATATGATATGAGGCGATTTGACTGATCGTATACCAAAGTCTATTGATTAAACCGGTATAGATGGCACTAGTGCTCTCATCATCGAGTATTCATCACATATACACCGCAATCTATGAGTTAGATTGAATATATAACGATTATCGATTCTTTCGTATAACAATACCGCTAATCCGAACTTTTGAAAAAGTAAGAAAATAATAATACTATTTTGGAATTGGATTAGGGTTTGTTATACGCCTTTGGTTTTGAAAAACAATTTGAAAAAGGGTTTTAAAAAGCTATCAAGTGATAGAAATTATGCAGACAAGAATATAAATTATAAAACCGACGAATAAATAAAAGAAGAGAGAAAAAATTATACCCGAGCCTCCTTGGATGGAGAGAATAAGGATCTCTTGGTGTGTAACACGAAATCCCCTTGATTGTTGATGAAAATAATGAATGGAGGGGGGGGGTTATTTATAGTTGAAAAAATACTTGGAGAGCAAGAAAAGAGATTGCAACTAGGACTCTTGGAAATTATCGTGAAGCCTTCCCACCGTTGGATCATCCTGATTTTTTGATATGTGTTGCAAATAGAAGTCTTCTAGATGGTGTAAAAATTTCAGATCGATCAGAATTAGATAAGGTCTCCTTTCGTTCTGATTGGTACGAAGAGTTTGTGTCCGCGTAGGAAAGGTACTTGTTGTAGACAAGGTCCCTTGTTTGCACGACAAGTCGGGTTATAACCGTTGGATCATGCTGAATTTTGGATATGTATTGAAAATATAAGTATTATAGACTCTGTAAAAAAATGGAGACAATCGTAGTTAGGAAAGGACTCGGTATCCTTGGATTGGTACAAAGAGTTTGTTCCCGCGTAGGAAACGTACTTGCGTACAACAATCTCGACAATTGAACTTCTAACCATTAGATTATGCTGATTTTTTGATATATTTTCCCTCCAAATATTTTCTAGATTGTGTCCAAATTTGAGGTTGATCAGAATTCGGGAAGGCCTATATTTATTTTAATTTGCTACGAAGGACATTTTGACTAGGATTGCACGATAGACAAATTGATTCTTGAGGATCCCATGTCTGACAAAGCTGAATTTATAATATGTTCTTCCCCAAAATAAGGCCTATCCACTTACCCAACTTCAAACAATTTTAACTTCGAGAAGACCTCCATTTGATCACCCGAATCAAACTCATGATTTTCTGAAATTTTGGAGATCCGACCGTCGGATTGAGCTGATTTTCGAGTATGCTACTCCTTTTGATAATGTCTAACAACTCTCAAAGTTTTAGGATGATCCAAAATTCATAACTCTCCTTTCACAAGTTTCCAGGAGTTTTGACGGTTTTCAATTCCGACAATTTTTGATAATTCTGTAACTCCTCATCCGGGGTCCTTTCGGTTTTCTTCTTTGACCTGTATCACATGTGTATAGTTTTTGTGCATCCAAAAATGTTCGTGTATGCATGCGTGTTCATTTCTTTGAAAATTAGAATTCTTGCGGGGGTCGCAAAATGAGATGTTCACAGCCGCCCACGAGGACTCCCGGGCGTCGAGAATGCGGGTTCTCATAAGATACCAAGATTATTAAAAATTCCCATACCACAGATATAACTAAATTTCAAAGCTTCATGCCTGGGAACATTAGGAGAGCAATACATTTTAGATTTAGAAAAATTAACTCTTTGTCCCGAAGCTGCACATAAATTATTTAGGACATCCATCAAAATTTTACAACTCTTTTCAGAAGCTTTAGCAAAAAAGATGAAATCATCAGCAAAAAATAGATGAGAAAAAGCATCACCTCTAGGAGAGGGTTTGATACCAGTATATTGTTTCGAAAGAATTTTTTCATTAATAACATTAGAAAGGTACTCAAGACATAAAATGAAAAGATAGGGGGAGAGGGGGTCACCTTGTCTAAGGCCACAGGTAGGTTTGAACCCATTGAGCATTTCCCCATTCCAAAGAATGTTAATACTACCATTCGTAACACAAGTCATAATAAGTTTGACCCAATTATCATTGAAATTGAAGTTTATAAGGACATTTTCAAGGAAACTCCAGTTAATTCTATCATAGGCTTTTTCAAGATCAATTTTCCAAATAATACCCCCTGTTTTACCTTTTCTTTTCTCCAAAGAGTGGATAATTTCCTACGTAATTATCACATTTCCTACGTAATTATCACTCTTTTCTCCAAAGAGTGGATAATTTCCTAGGTAACATTGCAAAGCGTAATAGGCCTCAGATTGTTGACACACTCCGGATTGTTAATTTTAGGAATTAAGGTAATAAAGGAGTTAGTAAGCCACACCGGGAAATTAGTTTTGGTAAAACAATTGGTCACAAAGTTCATCAAATTAGTACTAATAGTACTCCAGTACTTTTGATAGAAAATAGGTTGGAAACCATTCGGACTCGGCGCTTTAAGCCCATGCATACTAAAAACAGCACTTTTATTTCTAACTCATTTATACTCAGTTGCAAAATTCTGTTATCTCTGTCATCAACCTTCGGCGAGGTAGGAAAGGTGATATTAGATAAATCAATGTTAGCGTCTTTAGCAAAAAGGGTACAAAAATGCTCACGAACATGAAAGGCTATATGAGTGGCATCACATGACCACGTGTTGTTAATTTTGAGTCTTTTAATCTTATTTCTTTTTTTACGGATAATGTTGGATAAGTGAAAAAATCGTGTGTTCTTGTCTCCACCCGTAATCTAATTGATCCTAGATTTTTGTTTCCAAAGTATACTCTTTTGATTGAGGACACTAAGGAGCTCCAGTCTAAGGCTTTTTTCCAGGTTATCAAGGTTTTGAGAGAAGCAATTCTCCTGGGCAATTTGAATGCCATTTAACCTAGCTTTAAGTCTTTTTTTTATAGAAAATATTACCAAACGTGATCTTGTTCCAGTCTTTAACCTTGGTCGTAAAGTTATTAAGCTTATCATGGAGCTCATGGTTTTTATTCCAATTGTTATCAACAAAGTTATTGAAATCACAATGTTCCATCCAACTAGCAAGAAATCTAAAAGGTCTATTGGCAACATTAGGAGAAAAATTAGAGTTCGTACCTTCCAAGTTGAGAATCATAGGGCTGTGATCAGAGTAGGTTCTCGGCAGGTTAATAACATTAGCTTTCGGGTAGTTGAACGTCCAGTTAACATTTGCAAAGGATCTGTTAATTTGACCATAGAGTTGGCCAGCCCCTTTCTCCCATTAGACCATGTAAGAGTAGGACCACTAGATCCGAGGTCAATGAGGTTGCACTGTTGCATGTTGGTCGTGAAGTTAGATCTGCTAGTGGAAGACGATGATTCGGTGAAGCTTTTCTTTTCATTCACATTTGCATGATCGTTAAAATCCCTGGCTACCAGCCAAGGGAAGTTGGCCCCATTAGCAATGGCTTTCAAGTTATTCCAAAGGTGGTTGCATAAGACGTGGTTAGGGTTACCGTAAACCGCGGAAAGGAGCCAATCTTCATAGTTATTCTGGGTGACAATAGCATGGATGACTTGCTCTGTGACTTGGTGTTGGGTGATGGTAACCCTTAAGTGGTCCTAAATAAGCCAAATACCTCAAATTTTACCATTAGGGTCGGCTATAATATTATGAAAATAACCTAAGTTTCGAAAGAAATTTACCATATCAGTAAAAGGAACTTTAGTTTCCATGATAGCAATCAACACAGGGTTATGTTCTTTGCAGAGATCAGTCATAGTGTTTTGAAAGGCAGTGCTATCAGCACCACGGCAATTCCAAAAGATGCACTTCATTGGAGAACTAATATAAGTGTAAGGAAGAACCGTATCAGTCGGCCATCCTAGTATCACTTTCCCTTTCATCATGGACTCTATCGTGGCTGCTGTGGTTGCCATCTGAACGTTGTGTAGCCAAGGTTCCAACTTTCAGGTCTCGTCCATTAGCATCTTGAACCTCAACTGATTGATGTTCCATTGAGCTTCCGTTACATGTATTTCCTTCTCTCCCACTGGTAAGGAGAACCAAGCTGGGTTTTGGGTTACTTTGTGGTTGACAATTTCCATTTGTTGGGTCTGGTGGTTTTGGGTTAGGGTTCGAAATGGGTATATGCAATGGCGGCAAGGGTGTATCAGTGGGTATAGGATGAGAAATTGAAGTTGGAGTGAGCCCTAATTTTTGCATTGGGAAGGTGAAAGTAGGTGTAGTAGTATGGAAAGCAGTTGAGTGTGTCAGTATAGCTTTACCTTTCCCCTTATTTTCCGAGATGCTTGCTGTCTCTTTGGTTTTGAAATGTTGGTTCTTGGCAGTGCTAATTTGTTTTGTAACATTGTTTCTAACTTTGGTGGTGGTTTTAGTTTGGTTGGTAGTTGGTTTGTAAACCCCTCCCTGACCAGCTTTAATAAATGCCGTATGTGCTTGATTCCTTGGGTTTTCTTTTGTTGTAGTTTCCTTTATGTTTTTCCTTTTTAGACTTTTCGTCTCACGTGTTGGGCTTGCATTAGATAAAGATTAAAATCTATTGTTATTAGTAGCATATGATGTAGAAGCAATATTATTACCTGGGCCCAAAGGTTGGGTTTTTTTTGTATCTAGACTTGACAAGCATCCAAGGCCCAAAATTTCCCTTCTATTGGTTTGTACTGTTTGTTTATTTGCTGTGAACCTCCTGTTCCTCTCCTCTGTATCCGAACACCATAGGAGTGTGATCCTCTATACCATAGTTACCTGCATTATTAGGATTTGTAGGATTAGCAAAAGGTATATTGACATTAGAAGAAACTTGTTCTCTACATAGATCGGCCCTATGACCAATCTTTCCACATTTGAAACACAAATTATGAATAAATTCATAGACTGCATAATATTTCTTCCCGGCCAAAAGGTATGCCGAAATTAAAGGTTTTGCCAAATCAATTTGATCACACACCCTAGCGTATTTTCCACGGCTAAAATTAGCCGTGTTAAAATCCACTTTAATTGGGTTTGCCCAATTTCTTAGCGATTCTATACATGGATTTTTTTTCCAAAGTACTCAATCGGTAACTCCGGGAGCCTTATCTAAACCGCCGTTGGCGTATCCTTAGCTTCTAATGGTTTAAAATTTGGTTCCCATTCTCTAACAGTGAGGTAATGGTTCAAAATGACCCAGGGACCTCCTGTTAGCACATGGTGATAATCCTTTTTAACCTTGAATTTGATAAGGTAAAAACCTCCATCAAGATTAATGGTATCGAAAACACTTTGCAGGTTCTATAAGTTTTTTGCTTTAGTAGTAAGAGCCCTGTAACCTATGTTCTTTCCGAATAACTTAACAATGAGGCAGTCCTTCCATTTGTCATGTAGTTCAGCCATCATAGCCATAGTCATATCAACAACCGAAAACATAGTGTCTTCCTTCGGAGGATTTGAGTTAAGGTCAAAATTTTCGGAATTTTGAGCTCTCAACTGTTTCTCCTCATCATACCACTGATCGGTATCATCATCAAACAAGATTTCTTTGTGCTTGTCTTCCGACACCACATCCTTGTAGGATTTGTTTTGTTTGGGTAGTGGGTCATCACCCCCACTTTCCCTATTTACAGTAATCGCTTCTGACATTTCTGTTGTGCTAAGATACCGCTATAACAAGCCTTAGCACAAGCGTAGGACCGACCAGACAATTATGTGTACAATAATTAAAGAAACAAGCACTGATGGTATTCAACTAATATGATAAGCAAGAGATGAAAGAAGAAAATAATTAACTAAGCACACAAGCAATTAGGTGGTGTCGGCAAAACCGCCACTAATCCACCGGGTGATAGCTATTATTGATGAGACCAATTCTGAGTACAACGCACAAAACAAACCCTAGCCACCAATTAGAGCTCTCAATATTATCTCTCAAATATACTCTCTAATCTAGCTAGTAAACAATATAACACAACTCATAAATAAACCCTATGACAAGGGGTCTATTTATAGAGTATAAATCCTATGGTCTAGGATTGCACAAAGCTAAATCCTACTACAAATTGGATAATACAAATCCAATTAGGATTTGGACAATACAAAGCCAATTAAGAATTGGACAATATAAAACCTAATAGAAATAGAATTTCTACACAGAGCCAAATCTTCAATTCTCCACCTTGGCGATGTTCCACAAGACCCCAATGCACTCCACCATGATCAAATCATCGAATAAGACACTATCACTCCCGCCGGTCCCTTAGGACCACCGCCCCCCAAGGGGCATCAACACCGAAGGATATTGACCAACGTCGAGCAATGCTCAAACTTGGCCAACGGAACAACCTTTGTCAACATATCTGCCGGATTATCTTTGGTGCCTATCTTAACCAGAGTTACAACACCGTTTTCAATAATTTCCCGAATGAAGTGATATCGGACATCAATATGCTTGGTTTTTCCATGATGAACTTGATTCTTTGCCAAGTGAATTGCACTCTGACTGTCACAGTGCACCACTACTTTTTTCGGCTTCAAACCAAGATCACTAACTAAACCACGGAGCCATATGGCCTCCTTGACCGCCTCCGTTACCGCAATATATTCTGCCTCCGTGGTAGACAACGCTACCATACTTTGAATCATCGACCTCCAACTCAACGGACCGCTACCCAATATAAACACATAACCCGTAGTTGATCTCCGCTTGTCTAGGTCGCCAGCGTAGTCCGAATCCACAAAACCCTCAATAGTTGACGTTTCAGATTTTTCAAATACCAACCCTTTGTCCATTGTACCCCGCAGATATCGTAGAACCCATTTAACGGCTTGCCAATGCGATTTTCCAGGGTTCGCCATATATCTACTAACAATGCTCACGGCTTGAGCAATGTCCGGTCGAGTGCATACCATGGCATACATCAAACTCCCAACCGCACTTGCATAAGGAACTTGAGCCATATACTCCACCTCTTCCTCGGAGCTAAGAGTCATCGTTGCCGATAGTTTGAAGTGCGGTGCTAACGAGACACTCACCGGCTTTGAATTTTTCATCCCGAATCGAGCAACCACTTTTTCAAGGTATTGACTTTGTGTAAGACACAATTGTCCCCTCTTCCTATCTCGTACGATCTCCATCCCCAAAAATTTTTGCGCTCCAGCCAAATCTTTCATCTCAAACTCCTTACTTAACTGAGCTTTCAATACGTCGATCTCCACCAAGCTCTGGGAAGCAATGAGCATATCGTCAACGTATAGGAGTAAATAGATGAAATTGCCAGATTCAAGCCTTTTGAAGTAAACACAATGATCAAATTTGCTCCGAGTAAACTTCTGCGCGATCATGAACGTTTCAAACCTCTTGTACCATTGACGCGGGGACTGCTTCAATCCGTACAACGACTTTCGAAGTTTGCACACCCTATTTTCTTTACCAACAACTTTGAATCCTTTCGGCTAAGAGATATAAATCTCTTCCTCTAGGTCCCCATGCAAGAACGCAGTTTTGACATCGAGTTGTTCAAGTTCGAGATCAAATTGCGCCACTAATCCACCGGGTGATAACTATTATTGATGAGACCAATTCTGAGTACAACGCACAAAACAAACCCTAGCCACCAATTAAAGCTCTCAATATTATCTCTCAAATATACTCTCTAATTTAGCTAGTAAACAATATAACACAACTCATAAATAAACCCTATGACAAGGGGTCTATTTATAGAGTATAAATCCTATGGTTTAGGATTGCACAAAGCCAAATCCTACTACAAATTGGATAATACAAATCCAATTAGGATTTGGACAATACAAAGCCAATTAAGAATTGGACAATATAAAACCTAATATAAATAGAATTTCTACACAGAGCCAAATCTTCAATTTCCATGTCCGAACCCTCAATAATTGTAGTGCGAAGGTCAGTCACACCATTGTTTTGTTCAATATCTAGTGAAACCCCCTCACAGGATGGGGCTTCCATTAAGTCTTCAGAATGAACATACATGCTTTCATCAGTAGATAGCGGGGGATTCTCCATGAGGCTGTGCTTGTTTTTGACCTTTTTGTTACTTCTTGTTCGATTGTCTCTAAACATTTACGAAACTTGTTTTGTGTATATACATATGAAAGGTTAACTTGTAAATCAGAACTCTTATACACACAAAATCACAAATAGATTCAAACACGTACTTCTATTAAACCCCTCTCTCACTAACAGATTCAAAAACAACCCGCCCACGTACAAATTCATCTGATTTTCTCTCTCTTTGTACAACGAGAATTTTCCCTTCTCTACATATTTAATTATCTTTTGAATATCTTTGTCAAAAATAAATAAATTATCTTTTGAATATCATTAGTTATCATGACAATGTTTTTCTCACCTTTCTCAACCTTAAACTATAAAAGATGATTTCCTCGCAATTCTCTTAACAGTTGTATCAAATGCACATTTTATATGATAAAAATATGAAATTAAACCTTTAGTCAAATACAAATCACTATTATTGATATTTAATTGTACCACATCACTTAAAAAGAATTTCCAAAGGATGCACACTCCTACTTTTTTTTTCTGTGTTATTAGCCACCATTCCTCTTGTATGTTCATAAACAATGGAAGTACAATCCTCCTATTTCATTAATTCAATACAATATATATAGAGAAAAATTAAATTTAAAAAATTTGTCCAAATAAAAAAAACTTGCATAAACTCGTATATATATATATAAGTATTTATTTATTTATCATTTTGTAGCTCGTAAGGTGTAAAATATTACTTTTTACAACTATTTATATAATTATATTGTAATTAAAAAATAAATAAATTTAATTTAAATAACTATAAATTACATGCGCATCGCGCGTAGGATTACAAAACTGGTTTTATACAATAATATTTAACTACAACTGTGCGTCTAAAGGATACTTGAAAATTAAAATTTAAGAACCGAGACTTATTTAATTGTTGATCAATCTATAATTTATACTATACTATACTATAATAGTAAAATGGAGGAAGTACCTCCATTAATGACATCATTTATTATATATATTATTAATTATAGTAATAAATGTTTTTTATTATCAAGCCTTTAGTTACTTCTTTTTAAACTTTTTCATTTTCATGTTTACATCTATACTTAATATATATATATATATATATATTAGTATTATGGAAGGAGGAAGAAGAAATGACCTTATTTATTGGACTCTGTAATGTTTCTTTTTTTCTTTTTTATTCTTTTTTCAAATAATTTTTTTAAGGGGCTTTTTTTTAAAGGACAAACTCTCTAATCTCTTTCTAACCAAGAACAATCTATTTTTGTATTTAGTTTAAAGGACAAGTTTTTAATAAAGGATAATATATTTATAAATTAATATACAATTAAATTTTACCAAAATCCCGCTATTGCCCTTCTTGAAAATAAAAAAGCGGAATTAAAATTAAAAATTGAAATAACATAATTATCAACAAATAATATTAAAATAAATAAATCTAAACTAACACAAATTTGAAAGTTGGTTTGAATTAATTTTGGCGATAATGACAACAAACAAACATTCAAATTCAAATATGTAAAATACTACCAACGTTCAGACATATTAAACAACAGTAGGGAGAAATCAAATATGTCTGATATTATACCATAATATACATGCATATATATATACACATCTACTTATATCATGCAAAGGAATCAATGGCACTGTAAAATGATCAAAATTTAATTAGTATAAAACAATAAAAACCCAATTTCGTGAAAGTGTGTACCTGGAATTAGTATTCGAGCAAGTAATCCATTAACAACGTGTTGAACCGACTTGTAAAAATCATTATAATCGGATAACGGAGTAGATCATAACTTTACGTTCAATACACTATATAGAGCTGATAAAGTAAAGCACCAACGCAAACGAGTATGTAGTAGATCCCCCAGACATAAAACCATAGCAAACTATTGTGTTTTGGCGATGAAGAATAATGAATACATAGCACTGGAAAAAAATACCACACACAAAGAAACGAATCTGAATAAGTTACGTATGCAATTAGTAATGGGCTAAAAATCTTATGTTTATTTGTATTAAATTGAGCCATGGCAAAGAAAGCAGTATTATATAAAAATTGGCCCATCGTCTAAAAAAATAAAAGCCCAAGCTAGAAAAGGATATGAAACCCGGCCTTCTACAATTTAAAAAAAAAAGTAACTTTGGTTAAGAAAATTTAATTTGCAAAACAATGACAGTTTATAGTACCAACATCATCCAAGTGAAGCGTCGTGACACGTGCGGAAGCACACTAACCAGTTGATTCATAATGTAGACAGCCATATTATCAGTTAGAACACAAAGAGCATATAGAGTTCAGCTAGCTGGTGAAGACATATAGATTACTACGACCCATTTGCACTAGCAAAGTAACCTAGATAACCCCTATTAGTTGTATAACCCAACAACCGGTGAGAATAAAAAATCCCTAAATCAAACTCAGCCATTTGCTAGAAAGACGTGCAAAATCAAAAAAGGATTCAAACGAGTTTTTGATAGCTACAACTCTTCATTCAAATTTTAGTTGGTCCACAATAAACGGCATCAAAACCCCCCAAATCGATAACCCTAGAAGGCATAATACAACTCAACAATCAAGTATAAAAGACAAGGTAAACATTTTGCTGTTATGGCTCCTTGTAGTTAAACAGAGTATATCTTAACCTACGAGGATTAACGTCCATGAAACTTGGATTACGGAAAAAGGTGAGATGTTCCTTTGTTTAACAAAATTTTTTTCATACTAGAATGGTTACTAATATTTGTATACTGGTTTACGAAGTATTATTCTTTGATTGATACATATTGTATATGTCTATACACAGATGGCTAAAACAAATGAGGGGGGTCTCAGGCGTAGCCCACGAAAACCGATAACGAGTCAACAAATACCAACCAAGGTAATCTAGTGATATAAAATATGGAATTTTCATGTTAAATTTCAAACATCATTGTACACAAGTTATAAAAATAAAAAAATAATCAAACGATTGCCATTTAAACAGGGTAGAGTAAGGAAACCATCTGAACGCGTTGCAATCAGGGCAAAGGCATACAGAGACGAGTGAAAGTGCTTCAAATGCTCAAAGAAGTCGAGGCATCAAAAAAAGGGCATGCGACAAAGAGTACGTTCGATTAATGTATATGTAACCATTAAATGATATTAGTTAATTACGCAAAATAATTCATTGATAATCTGTAACAAAATGTAGGTTAATGAAAGGCATATAATTGTTGGCAAGAAGGATCAGTACAGGTCATCTCTGGTTGCATTCTTAAAAATGCTTCCAGAGCTTAAAAACAATGGATTAGGAGAGCAACACGAGGCTTTGCTGGAAAAAACCCCATTTTGGAAGCTGTACCGATCATACAGAGATGGACTAGTGACAGAGGCCTTATACTCAAAATCAGATAAGGCGTTGATGAGGCTGATCAGGTGTTTTGACAAAGAAGAAAAGGCATTCCGAATAGGTGGTCGTGTCGTTGAGTTTACCCCCATACATGTATCACAGATTCTTGGGTTGCCAAATAATGAAATCCAATTAAAATTGCACACAAAGGAGGGCATGAAGGCAGATTATGGAAAACGGTACTTCGCAGGGCTAAGGCAACTAGATTTAACATATGTCAAACATGCATTAAAACTGGCAGTACGAGGAACAAGCGAAGAAAATATTTTCGACACAGTTAGGTTAATCTGCTTATACTTGTGTACCACTTTGCTCTTTGCAAATACGGGAAATTCTGTGGCATGGTTCATACACAACTGGATGGATGATTTGGACAAGATGAGTTCTTATGACTGGTCTCAGGTTGTGCATGAATGGTTGATAGATGATATGATAAAGAAGGAGGATCGTCCCTCATCTGTAACAGGATGCGCAATAGTATTACTGGTAAGTGTTATATACATACAATCACAAAAAATAAGTTATCTAAATATAATGTGTAACACAATCTAAATCAATGTCTAACTTATATATTGATACTTGTTCAGTTCTGGCTAAGTGAAGTTACAACATTGATCGAGCCAATCGAGGATAGACAAAATTTGGAACCTGGTTTCCTAAAATGGAATATCAGCCAGCTCACGCCACTGCTAATCAATGCTGATTTCAACACATTGGAGGTATGATACCATACAAAAAAAAACTTGCATTACATAACATAATCATATACAACTTTAAAAGTGTAAAAATCGATAATTGCAGTTATGTGAGGCACCTGAAGAAACGCACGGCGAAGTTCCTATTGAAACCGCCGAAACAAGAGTCCCAAAGCACAAGGGGAAAAGGAGCACAATTTCTAAACAACGATCGAGCATGAATAAACGTGTCAAAACCGAGAAATCGAAACTTCCAGACAATACAAACAACCAGGCCCCCACAAATGCAACAACACCCACTAATGAGGTAAGATATGTGGCAAAAATAAACTACTACTCCTTCCACTTTTTTTGCATAATATGTCTGACCATATTAATGAATAATTTTTAGGCAATGGAAGGAATCCAACCATCAGGTCTAGATATACAAGACTCAAAAAATAAGAAGGCAGACGATATTCCGTCAGAATGTAGAGTGCAAAAAGACAAGGTTGATAAGGAACAAACCCAACCGAATACAACACCAGACAAATCAGTTGTTGTCCAAGACATGAGAAAACCATGCAAGAAGAGTAGAAGGCTTTAATTACGTCACTCAAGCACCCCAACCTTTGGGGACAATACTGATGATGTGAAAGACAGTTACCTTAACGATTTCGGACCGGAATACACAGAAAAAAATAAAAAAAGCAGAATCAAACAGTAGACAGGTTGAGACAGGTCCATCTAATGTAACTAGGGAAGAGCTTGCGGATATTCTGCAAGAGACAAGTGCATCTGATGTGCCTCTCAATGATCTACATACTGTTGAAAATCCACACGCAGAGATGGCAACGGCTGAAAAGGAACATGGTGAAAACCATGATGAATCCACTGGAGATGAAGAGATTGTTCATCACACCAAATCATATAAAGCAACACCAGCGGGCACATCAAGTCCACGTGGAAAAATTGATAAGCAATCTGAATTGATGATGCAAGAACCTATATTGCCTAGTGAAAACCAAATAGGCAATGAGCTGCATAATACATATGAAGGTGAAGAACCAAAAATCCCAGTTGATTCAGATTCGGATGGTTTTGCCATATATGATGTAGCTGAAGGAATGCCGTTGCAATGCATTGGATGGAGACCAGCATATGACATTGCTTATGTCAAGCGGCTGGAATTTGATCGTGCAAACCTCAACAGCTGAGACCTGCAGCATTCACAATTAGTAAAGAGCTACAAGTTCCAAATGGAAAGCAGTCGCGACTACCATAGATCAATAGAAAGAACAAACGCGGTACATGAACTGCGGATAGAGAGGTTGACAATGGAGTTACGAAGGGAGAGGGTGAATAACGAGAGGATACAATAAGAGAATATAAGTTTATGGAGAAGGTTGGTCTTGTCACAAATAGAGGGCACCTCAAAGGAGCGTGAGCTTGCAAAAACACAATCTGAAAAAAAGACCAGTGCAAATGACCCTACTGTACCTTCATTTGAAATCCTGTCACAAGGGTTTAATGAAACCTCCAGCAACGGAAGCAACACAAACCCCCAAACAGAGTTTACAAGAAGTGGTAATGATCTGTCAATGGATGCCCTTACCAGAGAATTGAATTCAACGTGTGCAAAACTTGCAAAATGTGAAGAGCAGCTTGAAACACTGCAGCAAGAGAAGTTGAAGACTGTGACAGAACTTCAAGACATATACAATCAGCTTCAGAAGGAGTTCAACGCTAAAAAAAGAACAATAAACAGCATGCAAGATATGTGCTCAATCCTTCGCCGGAAATTCGAAGAGAAGAAGGTAAGGAGCGACGAAATAAGCAAGAGGGAGGAATTGTACAAGGAACAAATTACAAAGGCAAATCTAATGTATGAGGATGTGGTACTTAAGATGAGAGTTGTGCAAGCAAGACTGGAAACTCTGCAGGCCCCTCTGCTACCTGCAGATGTTGTAATCTCACCCCCAACAATAGTAAAGAATATCCGAGCCAGGCACGAAGAAACCATAGTGAGGAACAAGAGCAAGGTTGTGGATTGCTTTGAAACAACCCAGCCACGCAAGAAGAACACTGCCAATGACATTAAGCAGGCAAGTAAAGGTACAAGGGTAAAGAAGTTATCATCAAAGCTAAGAGGGAAGAGTCTTGCCAAAGAAACTATAACAATTGATGATGAAAGTGAAGATTGCAATGTGCAACCAGATCGTATTGAGAAGACACCAAAACTGAACCTACACAGGAATAAAATCACGAAGCACTTTCCCATTGATGTCAGATCAAGGCTCGAATCACTATGGAATAAGACCTCAAAGCAGTAAGTTTACTTACCTTCATGTGTAACCAACAATGTCCACGTCTAACTATAGATCTTAATTAAACCATGCAGTGCAAGAATCTAGAGTGCTAACGGAGACGAAATCACCAGGAACGACATCCATGCCATATTAACACAGGGTCCAATGACTAATAAGGTTTTCATTACCTAAAAACTATTAGAAATAATCAAAAATGAAAATATACGAACATTTACACACTTGAGATTCAATTTTTGGTGCAGATTATAGATTGTTATAGTCAAATGCTTACAACGGACCAACGTTTGCTCACAATGCAAACAACGATATCAGTAGAGCTATCAACATATGCATGGGTAACTAAAAAATAATTTACATAAATGGCTACTTGAGTTAATTTGATCATTATAGGATTTAAGATTATAAAAATTTCTGCTAACTATACTTTCATATGATAAATATAGATGTATGTGTGCATGGGGAGAGGATCGGGAATCAACACCATGATATACAAAAAGCTACTGACAAGCTTGCACCTGGCAGAGAAAATTTTTGTCCCAATATCACATACCCAAAAGGCGCATTTCTCACTTCTATACATGGATTTAAATGACCTGCAGTGGTACCATCTCAATCCATACATTAAGACTCGGTCAATGGATAGTGATGAGTATTTCATAGATGCACTGAAAATGGTATGTCTATACAATCTCTCACAAAAAAACATAACCAGAATATACTCTAACAAACGCTAACATCTGAAACAGTTTGAGTCACTACAAAGATTTTTCACGGACATAAAAAGAGATGGTCCGGCCATACTAGAAAGTGGACGACTAAACAGTAGTGCATGGCATGAGAAAATTGATGCAGAGGATGAACGAGACTTGACAATGCCAGAGAGAATGGCAATTGAGTGGATCGTTGAGAATACTCTGAACCCAAAACTCATCCCTTACCCAGGCTGTCCACAACAAGACCCAGGGAGGTAACAATCCCTGCCCATACATAATAATTTTCCTTTTGAACATTTTATTAACTACTATCATTATCCATCCAATTGTGACATTGAAACAGTGTGGACTGTGGCGTCGCTGTGATGTACTACATGAGGGAACTTGCTGCAGGGTGTCATTTGAAAGGACGCTTTGGAAACACAATTTCATTGGAGATGAGGGCACACTTGGTTGAACAGTTCTTCATGGCACCAGCAAGCACGGACCCAGCAACTTTGCCAGAACCAATATAGTTAGATTAGTCATTGTTCTAGTTTTAGCGTATATGATATGTGACAGACATATTAAATAAAGCGTGCAAGGTCATGTGTCCCCAATACGCTAGTCACAATATTAGAATGGTTTTTTTTTGGGTTAATGAATGATGGTATCTGATGTTATTATATTTGACTTATTTTGCTTAATATATACCTATTTCAGAACTTTATCTACCTGTATATTATGGTGTCATATTTCATACTGATGTCCATCATATAAATACGTTTTCACACCTTAACAAATGACACGAATCTGCAAAAAACATCGAATTAGGAGTGACAGTCATATTAATATCCCTGCCTACGATTTATGAACTTTTTTCATGCCACTTTGAAAAAATTGGAAGTACGTGTTTTAATTTGAAGAACAATATAATATAGTTCAAAGGAATGATATCTTAAATAATCAAACTCCGGTTTATGCCAATATTCAATATGTCTCTTTCAATTATATATTAAAATAAGAGTGTCATTTTGAGTGTACAATGGGGTAATTAATGTTGAAGTTTCTACAAAGAAAACATAAATTCGTTATATACAAATTTTCAAAATTTATAAGTTCCATATCACAATCAAATGTGTCAGTCATATTATGATGTGCTCAACAAAATTGACCACCAACTTGCACAATCACATTTAATACCAAATTATCATCTACATAAACTAATTACTGCTAACACATTACGCATATTGATAACATACGCCCATGGTACGCTTCTCAAAACATTATTTTAGATTTTACACTTCCTTAATATGCTCATAATAGGATATCATATACCCTTAATATGCTAGCTAATGTTATTATATTACAAATTTTTCACACAGATTACCTATATATACATGGATCATAGGCATATTGCACCAACTCGTGATGGATTATAGACATATCTGGTAAAAGAAACACGGTGATAAATTTGACACATGCAAAAACTGTATATAATATAAAGAAATGGGATTGACACCCTTTTACTATACATAATCATATCAGGCATATTGAACTACATTGAATCCATCTGAAGCTTGACTTGTAAATAACAGTAGACATAATTCATGTAGGCATTATAAAAAATGCTCGCATTATATAAATAAAAATTAGACATATTAAAATATGAAAGTTTTAAAAACGACGCATTTAATACCAATTTGGAAAATGCAAATACTGTATACAAGATAAATAAATAGGATTGAGACCCTTTCTCAATACATTATAAAATCAGGCATATTAACATACATTGCATCCATCAGAATCATGACTTGTAAATAACAGTAGGCATTATCATATACACCTAATATGCTAGCTAATGTTATTATATTACAAATTTTTCACACATATTACCTATATATACATGGATCATAGGCATATTGCACCAACTCGTGATGGATTATAGGCATATCTGGTAAAATAAACACGGTGATAAAATTGACACATGCAAATACTGTATATAAAGTAAAGAAATGGGATTGACAACCTTTTATTATACTTAATCATATCATGCATATTGAACTACATTGAACCCATCTGAAGCCTAACTTGTAAATAACAGTAGACATAATGCATGTAGGCATTATAAAAAATACTACCATTATTAAAATAAAAGTAGACATATTGAACAAATGAAAGTTTTAAGAACGACGCATTTACTACCAATTTGGCACATGCAAATATTGTATACAAGATAAATAAATGGGATTGACACCCTTTTTCTATACATAATAAAATTAGGCATTTTTTATCTACGTTGATTCCATCTGAATCATGACTTGTAAATAACAATAGACATAATACATGTATGCATTATCAAAAATACTCCCGTTATGTAAACAAATATTAGACATATTGAAATATGAAAGTTTTAATAACAGCACATTTAATACCGATTTGCCACATGCAACTACTGTATATAAGATAAATAAATGGGATTGACACCCTTTTTCTATACATATCAATATCAGACATATTGACCTAGAACGAATCCATCTAAGGGCTTACTTGTAAATAAAAGTAGACATAATGCATGTAGGCATCATCAAAAAATACTCCCATTATATAAATAAAAATTAGACATATAGAAATATGAAAGTTTTAATAACGACCCATTTAATACCAATTTGCCACATACAATTAAAAAGTTAGAAAAAAAAATTCCTTATTAATATGCACGATGAACACCTACGAGGCCAATAGTATACCCATTGTAACTTAACAATATTATAATATGAAACTTATATGGAACTTATATGCCCCAAATTAATTGGACTTCACCTTGTAATTCGTGGTAGTCATATTAGAAATAACGGTCAAATATTCAAATTAGGATGAATACACAAACCGTCACTCCCAACCAATAAGAGAAGTTACTTTTTCAAAAAAAAAAGCGTGAAGTAAACCGAAGAGTCGTCTTCCATTCAATATAAAAGCCATAAAAATATATAAAAAATCCGTCATCAACATGTGAAACAAAGTTAACCGCCAAAAACTTAGATGGATAAACCCACAAAAACGTCCACCACCCCCACAATGGAGAAGCCTAACACGACCAAGGGCAATTAGCCTGCCCAACCAAAAACGGAGGAAGATGAAGATTCAAACAAGGTAATCCCCCAACGAAAGCGTAAGGAGAGGGCAAGGGAGGAGGCAATCATTGACAGGCTGGAGAAACAAGAAAGGAAGGCGCTGAAGAAGAAGCGTCCAAAGAAAACAAAGAAGGAAGTCCCGTTCGGGATCGACCCAATTGATGGACTACCAATAACCGAAAGTCCCGACCGTACTCCGCCCCTAAGCCCTGGTGTTTTTGAAGGAGAGATAAGCTCCCGTGACCCCCCATCCGACTCTGGCAGCCCAACTTCAACAAAGAACCACAGCGACTCAAGCGGTAAGTTGTTTTAGGAAGAAAAACTAATGGCTTCAAAAGCCAGACTACTGATGTAATGATATTATTATATAATAAAATATGTTATTTCCTTTCAATTGCAAGACCACAACCCTCATTGATCTGTTACATACTCGTTGAATTGTGAACGCACATATCATCATGCAATCATTAAAATACCATAAAAATGAACACCACATTGTGATAGATATATCTACAGAATAAACTTATACAGAAACCCAAATGCATGTTATAAAAAACCAATGATCATAAAAAATGAACATTACTGTTATCGAATGTAAAAAATTAACAATTTAATTAACTAGACACAAACTCAATCATAATCTAGAATAAAAAATAAAGATACTAACAGAACAAAACGTTTGAAAAAAAAACAGACTCTAAGTAGTACTTGTACACGAGTGACGTTAAAAACCCGCCAATCACCAACCTCTTCTGCATAATGATACATATTATTCAATGCAAAAACTAGACGCCTTATTCAATTTAATAAAGACTCAATGTTATTGTGAAATTAAAAAAGACAATTCAGACAGTACGGAACATTATAAAAGGAAAGAACTCTAGATGGGATTGGTACATGTCCGACGATTGTACCTGCCCACCTGACCACACCTGCTGCACATCATAGTACCCTTGCTTGCCTCTCCCCTGGACTTAAACCGTGAGTTACGTGGCCTACCAGGCTGCTTCTTCTTAGCAGGCGGCCTCACAAAGAACTCGTTATCGCCAACCTCGATATCTTTGTCAATCGAAGGAACATGAAATATAGGAAACGAATTACATTCGCGAAATACATCAGCCCTGTAATACGGATCAACATAGTCATATATATTAAACCCCATTTGCTTGACCACTGCAAAAACATGTGCACACGGGAAACCAATAACCTGCCACATTTCACACGAACATGAACAATCTGCAAGGTTAACATAATAGTTTCTCCTCTCCACAACCTCAAATAACATGACATTTGCCTGTCTAACAATCTAGTCACAAGTTTTTTTTATCATAACCCTCCAAAATGCACTCCATATTGGGGCACAAAACCGAATGCCACTTCGAACTTGCAAGCTGCCTTTGACCTACAAGTTCCATTATCTTAACACGCACCCCGTCAAGCAATTGGGTAATGGGCAACTTTTTTTTCTTTAAAACCCATGAATTAAAACTCTCTGCAATGTTAGAGCTAAGTTCACCGTATCTTTTGCCAGCTAAATGCGCATGCCAGCTAAATGCGCATTAGACCAATGTTTTGAATGCAAGTCCTTGAGAAAATCATCAATGTCACCACCCCCAACCTCCTTAAGCTTTTTCATAAACCTATTAAAAGAAGAAACCCTACAAGCATAGGCACATTTTGTGAAAATATCTAATACTCTCTCCCTCACCTCATGGTTATGATTGCCCGAAAACTTCGACCTGATATTGTTCTTTATGTGAAACAAGCAAAACGAATGTGGCCATGTAGGAAATGTTGTTTTAACTGCGTTGCGCAACCCTTTATGACGATCGAAAATGATAGTTACCACACGACATTGAGGTCTAAGAATCTCTGCAAGCTTCCCCATAAACTAGGTCCAATTCTCGGAATTTTCGAAATCAACAACGTCATAACAAACATGATAAATACCTGAAAACAGTAAAAATGATGATGTCCTCCAACAGAATTCATATACTAACGACATCCCGTAAAAATCATTGCACCCAATAAAAACATGTGTAATATAACAAAACAGAAATCACAATACGAAAATCACCTGAATCACCATTCATGCCAGTTGCAGCCATTAGGGTCCCCTTGAATTTGCTCTTGATAAATGTGGCATCCAAGCAAACAATAGGCCTACATCTAAGAAATCCTTTAATGCAACCACCTAAGGCAATAAAAACCCTATTGAACCTAAAGGACTCGGGTTTAACTTCAATGCAACATCGCGTCCCAGGATTAGTCTGCTCAAGTAACTCAAGGTATCGAACAAGGATCCTATATGACATATCGTCATCACCATGAACCTCTCGCCACGCCATCTCCTTCACGTACCATGCATTCCAATATGGAACAGTGATCCTATATTCACGCTTCAAGTTCTTGACAACCTTCTTTGATGTCAACAAATGATCAGAATGTACCTTGTCCGACAGAACAGACGCAACAACTTTAGACCGTACCATTTTTGACTTCCTCCCCTTCATGCGTCCACTACATGTATGCTCATTAACAAGTTTCTTGATAATAAAGCTACCATCTGAACGTCTCAACACAGCGTGTATAAACCATTCACACCCCTCTGTCACACTCTTTGAACAAACAGCTGTAACACGTGACTAATCATTCTTCTTGAAATCAACCTCTAAACCACATGCAATACATAAGTTCCCAAGTTCCATCCAGAAATCTTTTACACCTCCAGGAAAACGTTGCTGAACATGTGTGATACAACCCTTCCACGCTTCACATAAGAAAACTCTACCACCGAACTGATCTCGTTCATCAACATCAATGTTAAGGCCGAATTTTAGATCAACACTGACTATAACATTTATTCTTAAATCACTCGGCCCTCGGTTATCTGAAGAATAAGTTCAACGTGCTTTACCATAACAATTTGAATGAAAGCAAACATGAATCCCATGTCATCGTCGTACACCAGACCACAAGGCTCAGAGCCCGGTAATACATACTTAACAGTAAAATCGGTAGTTAAAATCCCGGGAAACTTAGACCGAATAACCTCATACAAGTCGTTGAATGACAAACCATTGTTCAAACTAAAAACAGCAGAATCATCGCCAGATTTACATTGGAATATCACCCTGGACTCTATCTGCATTTCATAAAATAAGAAAGAATCAAAGCTACTCCAATAAAAATACATATATGATATACATAAGGAGAATTGAACACATCAGGACCGATTGTGCAATATGTCTACTATGTTCTGCGTAAGTATAATAGATAATTACAACCTACGTACCAAAAACAGCAACTCACGGTGACAAAAAAATGTGAAGTAAATTATTAACAATCAAACATCAGACAATAAAGTAAACCAACCAAACTTGACCATCCAAAAATCAGTTGAGAACCATTTGATAATTATACTGACAAACAAAATAATGTCTGAGATCAACTTATATAAATGGAAGTCTATGGGTAAATAATAATATGCCTAAAAACATAAGGACCTGGCTTTGTAAAATTATTCTACAAACAATATAGGTAGTAACCAAACCTGAATGAATGAATACTATCTCTACCAATGCCGTAAATTCAAACCACCATAAACGACTACCCAGATTGAATGATAAGTAATAATGCACTTATACGAAGTATATTCACAGTAATTCGCATAGAATTCTAAAAAAAGGGCCAGTATTACCTCACTCTCACACCTAAGATCCAATGAAACGAACAAATAGAATACACTCAATCAATAAACCAATAATGAAACGACAATGACCAAACTAAACCCGCTAACACGATAAGCCTGACTCAATTCGAATATTCTAATGGGATAAACAATATGAAACACCCTATAACTACTTTCTATCGATCGATACATTACCAACCAGTTAGATGTGCACACATAATGTAACCCATCGGATAAAAACACGAAAAATTCAAACTAGAATTTGAACTTCACCCAAATACCATAAATAATATTACGTCATAATAATAATAATAAAATAAATATTTCGTCATATTAAATAGGGACAATAAAGTAAACTAACATTATTTAATATATTTAATAATTGTTTTTAAAAAAACCAAAAATAGTCCTTCGTTAAAAACTCGTCCTTTAAACTAAGTCCATAAATAGATTGTCCTTCGTTAAAACCACTATAAAAGAATTGTCCTTAATTATTATTTTCTATTTTTTTAATCACAAATTGCTTCATTCTTTTATTTTTAGCAAAAATGCATCAGTTTATATGCATTATTTTGAGTATTCAATGTTTTTATTATTTAGATTAATTGTGTTCCATTGTATAGTTAGGACTCCTTTACATGGATTTGTACCGATATCATATTGTTTAATATATATTTTTCGTTATTACATAGTTCTTTTTAATAATAATTTGAATATTGTCCAGTGCAATGCACGAGTTTGTAACTAGTCTATAAGTGAAATGGAGGAAGTCCTTCTCTCTCATATTAATTATTGGTCCATTTAATTCACCTGCTTAATATTATTTTTCCCACTCAATTTGTTCAATGCTTAAGTAACATGCTTCGATTGATTTCTTTTCATTCTTTTTCTTAAACCACCACCTCCCTCCCCCTTCCTCCTTCTTTTCATCCGTTGTTGTGTAAGTTAAAATGATACATCAAACGGAAAAGTTCAAATAAAGATAAAAAAGTCATAAACAAGATACGTGATTGAAAGTAAAGTTCTCTAAATAAAACTTGTGTCATATTCAAATGTGATTTCTAAAATATGGAAAACCAAAAGGCCCCATAATAATTTTCTCCTATACAAAATTTCTATAAAAATACATAATCCAAAATAGGAAAAAGTTAATTTGAGTCAGTTTTTACTTCTTTAATTAACTATTACTTCACTATTACATAAACAAATCAATGCAAAATGTGCAGCTACTTATATATGTTCAAGTTTTTTATCCCCTTTCTTTATTTTTTGATCATATTCTAATTTCCTTATTACTTTAAAAGATCGATAACAATTGGACTTTTTAGTATTGGAAATGAAACTCTCAAAAATTTAAATACACAAAGTATTTTGAATATGCCTTATGTATTTAGAAGATTTTTCTTAAATGGTTTTTTATACTATTATTCTCGAAACTATTTAATTAGATCTTAATGGACTTCAATGTAGCACGAAGAACACAATTCATTAGACCTATTGCAACAATTTGTGCATGAGTAGACATAGTAAATAATATTTGAAAACACCCGCACATCATGCGGGTTACAAGCTAGTGATAAGTAAAACATTATTTTGTGCTATAAAATTTGTTCATTATTGGTGCATCTATCATGAATGACAAATTAACATTGTAGAAAAAAAAATTAATACCAAATTAAATCTTGATATAATTACTATGATTAGCCTAGTGACCAAAACTCACTCCCAACAAACAAGAGAGCTAGATTTAGAATCCCCCTCTCTATCGACTCAATTTTTTTTTTAAATTAATATTATTTTTGTAGAAATATAAGGAAATCAGTCAAGGGGTTTATACCTTTTTTGGAATTAAATTTCGTACATGATCTAGATTCTGTAGTTATAATAAAAAACACATTACCAATTTTGGCTGTATATTCAGTCTCTCCTCTCTTTCTCAATATTCCATCTTCATAGTCTTTTTGTCAACTCTATTTTAGGCTTAGATAAACTACTAACAGATAAAAGTGCTTCCTGAAGATTAACTTTCTTAGGCTATAGTTGCTAAATGTTCTATTATCTACTAGCCACTAGGCACACTCTATGCGCGTGTAATATAATACTTAGTAATTCCTTACATTAAAAACATATAATTACATTTGGTCTAATAGTTTTCATGCTTAGCGTTATTTTTGTTGTAATTTCTTGCACGAAAAGAGTAACTTTGTCATTTCACATACATACCAATAAATTAATGTCACAACCTACTCTGCCACCTTAAAAATTTGAGTCTTTGACATTATAGTATTTTCAATACTTTCCCAACAACACCTTTCTTGTTACATTAACCCTTTCAGTTCTTCACTAAAACCATAGACTCCAATAGTACTCCTTTAGTTCTCTGTTTGCGCAGCATATATGTTTTTCCATCGATGTTGAAATTTCCGCTTCTTGATTTTGTAGACAGAGTGATTGGAGCAGTGATGATCGAGTGTAGGCAATACATACAAAACATGGGTTTGTGCATCAATCATAAGCTTTAACACAGGCACATCCATGATCTCTCCGCAATCTTTATGTCTATTAACTATGTATTTTCTTGTTCCTGTGACTTAATCAAGGATCCTCGAAATGAGACAGCCCTGACAGGCCTCGTATGCTCGCAAATGCAAGTCAGTTTCAATTTTATAGTACTAAACACATTTTGAAATGTAGCAATAATGGCATAATGCAGAGGAGACAACCAACTAATGATACGGATCACAGGGAATAAAGAAATAGCCAACTGCTAGAGCTTTGTTGGTTATACGTGTAACAAGATTGCCTAGCTCAAAGGAAGACCACATTGCCATCACATGCTAATCTCATTGTCATTAACGATATATGATTCTTCTTGTCTCCTTTCACATCTATTTGTCTATCTATAAATAACAAAGCACAGAAAGCTGTTAGTTACCACCACAAGTTTTGGCTTTCAAATCTTGATACAGAAAGAAAAGCAAGAAAAAGAAAAAAACAATGGCCACTTCTTTAAAATCCAATATTAGCTACCATGTTCGATCTGCAAGTTTTCCAAGCTCTTCACATCCTACCGCTCTCAGTGTTGAAGCACAGCTGAACAAGATCCAAACATGGGAAGCTTCTGCCACACCAACAGCAGAGACGATTTGCAATGGTCTACCTTCATTGGAAGACTTGTACAAAAGTGTGGATGATCTTCTCAATTTGCCGCAGACCCAACAAGTTCTATCTCACCATCAACGAGAGAAATGCGTCGATGAGATTTTGGATGGATCCATGAAGCTTCTAGATATTTGTGGGTCTCTAAGGGATTTAGTGTCACAAATCAAGGAACATGTTAGAGATCTTCAATCAGCTCTCCGCAGGAGAAAGGGAGATTTAAGCATAGAAAGCAGCATTGGCAAATACACTTCCTTCCAAAAGAAAATGAAGAAGGATGCCAAAAGATTGATTGCATCTCTCAAACAAATGGAAAGCAAAACTGCATCCTCAGCGCTCCAAGATTTAGATCACCACGTGTCAGCGGTGATAAGAGTATTAAGAGAAGTTAATGCAGTGGGGATTTCAATGTTCCAATCCATCTTGCTATTTGTATTGGTGCTAGTTTCAAAGCCAAAGCGAAGTAACTGGTCGCAGATTTCAAAATTCATTAACAAGGGTGAAGTAGCACACGAAAACCAGCTAGAAAATCTCAAAGTGTTGGAGGATAGCATTGAAGGCATTGAGAATGGTTTGGAGGGCATGTTTAGGAGATTGGTTCGAACAAGGGCAACTTTCTTAAACACCATCTCTTATTAATGCAATCTCGAGAGATATTTCATCACTCGAACCCTTCATTGGCATCCGAATTTTAGAGGACATGTCAAGGGGTTTCTATTATAAATTCACCAACTTTGTACATGATGAACATTCATAAATGAAAATACAATACCAATTTTGATCCTATATTCAGTCTCTCTCACTCTCTCTCTCTCAATACATTTTTTTTTTGCATGTCCATGCAATTTTAAGAATAGAGATACACTTTTCATTAAGTTAATTAATATCAAAGATTGGTTTACTAATTCAGTCCTTCAATTTAATTGCTAGTACTCCTTTACTTCAGTCTATGGGCATCATGGATTTCAAAATGAGAAACTTAATTTATTTTAATCTGAAGTTTCTTCATTGAGCATTAAAATTTGTGAGCCCAAATCATGTAGTAAAAGTTTCTACTGATCTCTGCTAACAGTAGTTTAAGGCTTTAAGCTACAATATTTCATCTGTAGTCTTACATTTTGTAAATATTTTCATTTCTATACGAACTCGTGCTGTACTTTCCATATAAAATAAGGTCAATGCTGAGTAGAACTCACAGATCGGGGACGATAAATAAGCAGCTGTATTTTAATAAGTTAATCATGCACTTCCACGGTTCTTTCTATATTGTAGCAAACCTTACGGGGGACATTGTGATTAAGGCCACACGTTTACACGTATAAATCGTACCTTCAATAATATTTGTTTTAACCACCATATTAATCTGCATCTTTTAGGAAATCAATGATCCAGTACTTTATAGTTTATACCCCATCTCCATCTCAAGAAAATTGTTTGTCTCCAGATATGTTGGTTTGATCTATCCATCATATAAATAAGTTTTAGAATTATATTTTTTTATTTTTGGCTAAAAGGGCCGAATCGAACTGTTTGAAGCAATTTTCAAACATAAAATTTAAAGAAATGGAGGCAGCTTAAATGTTATAGTCTAAACTCACGGTAATGAAACAATGCAAGGGAGGCGACCAACTCATGATCATAGTGATCTTGGGGACTAAAGAAATGGACTACTCCGAGAGCTTTGTTGGATATATGCATAACAAGATTGCCTGATTCAAAGGAATACTACACTGTCATCACATGCTAATCACATTGGGATGGATTTTTAATGGGCGGGCTGGGTGGGCTTAATGGGTTGCGTTCAAATTTGCCACCTCTATAGGAGGGATTTGACCCTCTCATAGTCATCTAAACTAAGAGGATTATTAACTAAACAATAAAAAGGTAACAATTGGACAACAACACTTGCATGCACCTATTTAATATTTCCCAATTCCAATTCCTGGTTTCCTTCTCAAAAGGAAAATGGTTTTTAATCTTTTGATATATTCATCACGATCTCAGCACAATATTTACATCTATAATAATTATACATTATCTTTCCTTGTGTTGTGTTGATTAAGAATTAAGGTTCCTCCAAACGTGACAAACCTGAAAGGCCACATATATATATGCAGTGGCTAGTCAACTCTAACTCTATAGTATATATACTAATTAACACGTGGTAATGTGACATAAATGAGAGAATAAATAACAAACTCTTACAACATCGAGGCTAAATAAGAGTTAGAGTTGAACATTGAGGCTAACATTGCTGCCCACATGAATGACAAACTCTTACAACATTGAGGCTCAATTGGAGTTTGTTATTTATTTAGCCTAAATAAATAACAAACTCTTACAACATTGCTGCCCACATGAATGGCATTATAATTGAACATTGTGACTAAACAAATAACAAACTCCCACCAAATGCTATTTACATTGTTATGAGCGATATATGATTCCTCTTGTCTCCGATCAAAACCATTCGTCTAGCTATGTAACAAGGCATAGAGCTATTAGTTCCCATCACAATTTTGAGTTTTCCAATCTTGGAAGAGAGAAAACAAGAAAAAGTTTAAGATCCAACATTGGCTACCATGTTCGATCTGCAAGTTTTCCCAGCACATCACATCTTACCACTCTTATAGTCGAAGCCCAGCTAAATAAGATCCAAACATCTGCCACTCCAACAGCAGAGGAAATTTTCAGTGGTCTATCTTCATTGGACGACTTACACAAATGCATAGATGATCTTCTCAATTTTCCAGAGACCCAACGATCCATATCTCACCATCAACATGAGAAATGGGTCGATGGGCTGTTGGATGGATCCGTGAGGCTATTAGATATTTGCGACTCTATAAGGGATTTGGTGTCGCAAATTAAGGAAAATGTTAGAGGTCTTCAGTCAGCTCTCCGAAGAAGAAAGGGAGATTTAAGCATAGAAAGCAGCGTAGCCAAATACACTTCTTCCAAAAGAAAACGAAGAAGGATGCTAAAAAATTGATTCTATCTCTCAAACAAAGGGACAACAAAACTTCGGGTTCACCTCTCCTCGACATAGATCACTACGTGTCAGCGGTGATCAAAGTACTAAGACAAGTTAGCCTGGTGGGAATTTTAATCTTCCAATCTGTCTTGCTATTTGTAATCGTGCCAGTTTCGAAGCCAAAGCCAAGTAAATGGTCTATGGTTTCAAAATTGCTAAACAAGGGTGATGTAGCATGCGAAAACCAGCTCAAAAATATTGAAGGCTTGGAGAGTAGCATCGAAGACATTGAGAATGGTCTGGAGGGTGTGTTTAGGCACTTGGTTGGAACAAGGGCCTCTCTCCTAAACACCATCTCCTACTAATGTCATCTGTACGTCTAACATATTTCATCCCCCAAACCCTTCATTGGCTTCCAAATTTTAGAGGATCTGCCACGGGGTTCATATTTTCAATTCAGAAACTTTGTACATTGTCCACTGTACAAGATAACGCAATACCAATTTTGATCCTAGACGAAATGTTTCCCCACTCTCTCTATATATACATGTTTGTGTGACCATGTTGTTGCGACAAACCGCTCACGTCGCAACGTCGAGGGATCTCACAAGCTCACTTGGTATACCGAAAGAAGAACCGACACAAAAAAGCACACCCAATATAGAGAAATAGGAAATAAAGCAACAATCGCACAAGACAAGGTTTTACCGTGGTGTCGGCGTAAAAGCCACTAATCCACACAGACGATAGCTTCTATTGATAATTGGAACAAAGAGATGATTACAAGCACACAAGGAAAAATCTCACTTTTTAGCTCTCAAGTCTCTCTAGGCAAAAATACAAGCATATGTGCACAAATGAGCTAAAACACACTTAATAGGCAAAATGCCCGGGACCATGATCGATCATGGGCAACCCATGATCGATCATGGGGTCCTCTGCCACAAAACACCAAAATCCACCAAATGTGAGCCTAAACTCACAAATCTCCACCTTGGCGAACCATGCAGCGATCCCGTCCAGCAAATTGCACACTTCACTCCCCTTGTTCCTCCATCAATACTGCTATAGCATCACACCCGGCCCCGAAGAGCCTCCACCCCCGAATGGGGCCTCAACACCGAAAAATGTTAACCAAAGTCGAGCAATGCTCAAACTTGGTTGTCGGTACCACCTTGGTCATCATATCTGCAGGATTATCCTTGGTGCCAATTTTCTTCAAAATTACTTCACCACTCTCGATAATCTCCCGTATAAAATGAAACCGGACATCAATGTGTTTCGTCCGTCCGTGATGAACTTGGTTCTTGGCCAAATGAATAGCGCTCTGGCTATCACAATGTACATCGACATTCTACTGAACCATCCCCAAATCACCTATCAAACCCCGAAGCCACAATGCTTCCTTGACTGCCTCTGTTGCTGCAATGTACTCTGCTTCCGTAGTAGACAACGCCACTACACCTTGCAACATCGACCTCCAGCTAATCGGACCACCACTAAATGTGAAAACATACCCCGTGGTCGACCGTCGCTTGTCAAGATCCCCAGCATAGTCCGAATCAACATAACCGCAAATAATAGACCCCTCGGTTCTCTGGTACACCAATCCCTTATTCTTCGTTCCTTGTAGATACCGCAAAATCCACTTAACAGCATTCCAATGCTGTTTCCCCGGATTGGCCATGAATCTACTCACAATGCTCACTGCCTGAGCAATATCCGGTCGAGTACACACCATGGCATACATCAAGCTTCCTACCGCACTAGCATACGGAACTTGAGCCATATACTCCACCTCTTCATCTGTTTCTGGAGCCATTGTTGCCGAGAGCTTGAAGTGAGGAGCCAATGGAACACTCACATGCTTTGAGTCCTGCATCCCAAACCGAACTACCACTTTCTCTAGATATTGCCTCTGAGTGAGGCACAATCTTCCTTTCTTCCTCTCTCTAACTATCTCCATTCCCAGAATCTTCTTAGCTCCACCTAAGTCCTTCATCTCAAACTCGAGACTCAACTGAGCCTTCACCGTGTTGATATCAAACATACTCGATGAACAAATAAGCATATCATCAACATATAAGAGTAAGTAGATAAACGAATCCCCCTTGAGTTTCTTGAAATAAACGCAATGATCAAAATCACTCCGCTTGAATTTCTGAGCCATCATGAATGTGTCAAACTTCTTGTACCATTGTCTAGGCGATTGCTTTAACCCATACAAGGACTTCTTCAGTTTACAAACACAATCTTCCTTGCCAACAACCTTGAACCCCTCCGGTTGAGATATATAAATCTCCTCCTCTAGATCCCCATGCAAGAACGCCGTCTTGACGTCGAGTTGTTCAAGCTCTAAGTCAAACTGCGATACCATAGCTAATAGCACTCTAATGGAAGTGTGTTTTACTACCGGAGAGAAGACTTCATTATAATCCACCCCTTCCCTCTGTGCAAATCCCTTAGCTACCAATCTTGCTTTATACCGAACATCCGAATCTAGAACCCCATCTTTCTTGGCAAACACCCATTTGTACCCAATTGACTTTTTCCCCTTTGGCAATTTGCAAAGATCCCAGGTTTCATTCTTGTGAAGAGAATTCATCTCCTCACCCATGGCCGCCTTCCATTCATCACAATGACTATCAGCCACTACCTCCCGATAAGAAGTCGGTTCATCGCCATAAACCACCAATGCATATGCCACACTATCTTCATAGCCAAATCGTTGCGGTGCTCGTCGAGCTCTCGGCTCCCTTCTGCTCGCCAAAGACGGTACCTCTCGTTGTTGTTGACTAGACCCCTCAATAGGAATCTCCCCATTCTCCGAATCACTATCGGAAGAATCAACCGGATTAGTCACTTCTGATTGCACCGGAATAGTCACCACCGGCGTAGTAACTTCCGTTTGCACCACTCCACTCTTCTCACTCTCATCGAGAGTCTTCACATTTTCTCCCGTAGGCATCTTGAGCAAAGACGCCTCATCAAATGTAACATCTCTGCTAACGATCATTTTCTTGTCTTGAAGACACCATAACTTGTATCCCTTGACTCCAATTCTTGAACCCATAAAGATCGCCTTTCGGGCTCTTGGATCAATCTTATCTTCACGGACGTGATAATAAGCAGGACACCCAAATATGTGCAATGAATCGTAACTTGCATGAGATCCTGTCCAAACCTCCATAGGAGTTTTGTAATCGACCCTTGAAGATGGCAACACGTTCACGATGTAGCTCGCATAAGATAAGGCCTCCGCCCAATACTGTTTCCCCAAATTTGCATTTGACAGCATACACCTCACTTTTTCAAGTAAGGTACGGTTCATCCTCTCAGCTACTCCGTTTTGCTGTGGTGTACCTCTAACCGTGAAATGGCGAACAATTCCCTCATCTTGGCAATACTGCTTAAACGGATCACTAGTGTACTCTCCGCCGTTATCGGATCTAAGCACCTTGATCTTCCTGCCAAGTTGATTTTCGACCATTTTCTTCCACCTTAGAAACACCACAAAGACCTCGTCTTTGTGCTTCATGAGATATACCCAAATCCTCCTAGAGAAATCATCTACAAATGTAACAAAGTAATGATTTCCTCCTAAGGATTTCGTCTTGGAAGGTCCCCAGACATCCGTGTGTATGTAGTCAAGCAACCCCTTTGTGCAATGAATAGCCGTCCCAAACTTTACCCGTGTTTGCTTCCCGAGCACACAATGCTCACAAAACTCTAGCTTGCAGCTCTTCGCACCCTTGAGCAAACCTTGTTTACATAACACCGTCATCGCCTTCTCCCCGGCATGTCCCAATCTCATGTGCCATAATTTTGTCGAATCCGAACTTGTACTTGCTCCACCAGCTTCCGTAGAAACTGAAGCACTGCCCGTCACCGTACTACCTTGAAGGAAATAGAGATTACCCTCTTTCTTTCCCTTTATCAACACCAAGGCACCGGAAGTAACCTTTAGCATTCCACCCTCGAGCACAATCTTGCACCCGTTGGAATCTAAAGAACCCAAAGAAATCAAATTCTTCTTCAGATCCGGGATGTACCTAACTTCATTCAAAGTTCTGATTACTCCATCATGTAGCTTCAACTTGATCGTTCCAATACCCTCCGTCCTACAAACGTGATCATTGCCCATCAAAACCGTTCCTCCATTCACCTTCGTCAAGGTATGGAAAAGGTCCTTGTTTGGACACATGTGGTACGAACAACCCGAGTCTAGAATCCACTCACCCGTTGAGCTTTCCCTAGGAGTAACCACTAACATACTCTCGAAATTATCATCCCCTGAAGTAACAGAATTCGCGGTATCGTCCGCATTCTTCTTCTTCACTTTGTCTACCCAAGCGTTAGGACAATTCTTTTTCATATGCCCTTTCCTTTTGCACTTGTAACATTCCATGTTATCCAAGTACTTAGTACGTGACTTGGACCGAGAGTTATTGTGCTTTGCTTGTTTCCGATCATCTGTCCTTCCCCGCGTCACCAACGCATCGGACGATGTACTACATTTCTCCCTCTGTCTCTGCTCATTACCAAGCAGTGCCGAAGAAACGTCCTCATATTTCACTGAATCCTTACCATATAACAAAGTGGTGCTCAAATGGTCGTAGGATTCCGGAAGTGAATTGAGCAACAAAATAGCCTTATCCTCATCTTTCATGTCCTCATTCAAGTTTAACAAATCAGAAATCATCTTGTTAAACTCATCGACATGCTCACTCATTGATGTACCTCTAGCATATTCAAACCGGAACAGCTTCTTCTTGAGATAGAGACGATTCTCTATACTCTTCATCATGTACTTCTCTTCCAGTATCCTCCATATGCTAGCCGCGGATTTCTCACGCATAACGTAGTATATCACATTTTGAGCTAGATGCAACCGGATAGTGCTACAAGCCTTCAAATCATACTCTTCCCATTCAACATCTGTCATCGTCGTGGGCTTAGCTGCTACACCCAACAATGCCTTATGCAACTCCTGTTGGATCAAGACATCGCGCATTTGGCATTGCCACATGCCGAAATTGACCAACTTTCCGTCAAATTTCTCTACGTCAAACTTTATCGCTGACACCTTTGAGGTCTTAGAAGTAGTCATCTTCAATCACCAAAGAACTTGACAAACCAACAACGAGTCAAAGATTGAAAAAATCTCACCTAGGAATTTTATCAAACACTTGGCGTGCGACACAAATCCCACCTTCCTCGTTTTAGCCTCTGATACCAATTTGTTGCGACAAACCGCTCACAACCGAGCACGACGCAACGCAGAGGGATCTCACAAGCTCACTTGGTATACCGAAAGAAGAACCGACACAAAAAAGCACACCCAATATAGAGAAATAGGAAATAAAGCAACAATCGCACAAGACAAGGTTTTACCGTGGTGTCGGCGTAAAAGCCACTAATCCACACAGACGATAGCTTCTATTGATAATTGGAACAAAGAGATGATTACAAGCACACAAGGAAAAATCTCACTTTTTAGCTCTCAAGTCTCTCTAGGCAAAAATACAAGCATATGTGCACAAATGAGCTAAAACACACTTAATAGGCAAAATGCCCGGGACCATGATCGATCATGGGCAACCCATGATCGATCATGGGGTCCTCTGCCACAAAACACCAAAATCCACCAAATGTGAGCTTAAACTCACACATGTGTGTATATATATTTCCCGTTTTTAGGATAGAACTCAGATCTCATTAAGTCGAAGGATTATCAAAGCATTTTGGTTTAAGCTCGGTCCTTTAATTCAATTATCGGTATTCATTTACTTTCGGTCCATGTGCATCATGGATTTCCATATAAGAAAACTTTGTTTTGATTTGAAGTTTGTTCACATTATTTCTAGACTGTGCATTGATTAGCCTATTTTTGTCAATATATCCAAAACCCTATTTATGTCTCTTGTTCTATGCGGTGGGAGAGATGGTATCTATCGGCTACAGTACAGCCAACATTTGATAATTTGGCAAGAATATGTAGGGGTTGTTTGTTTTGCCCACTTAAATCTGAAAACTTAATTTTTTTTGATTTTAGTGGTGTGAAAGTTATTTGTTTGGTAAAAAAATTAAGTGTTTTGTCACTTAAATCAGAAAATTTGCGTCTAAAATTTTAAGCGGCAAGTTTGCCGCTTAAATATGAAATTTAAAAACTTAAAACTCCTAATTACAAAATACCTGTTTTACCCTCATTAAAACTCTAATCAAGTGATCTAAATACATTAATAAGGGCAAAATTGTTATATTAAAAAAAATCAGTTTTCAGATGTGTGATATTCAAACAAACAATATTTTTTCAGATACAATTTTCAAAAATAAACAAACAATTGTTTTTCAATTTCAATTTCAGATGTTTTATGAAACGTCACTTTAGGTCAATATATACTCTTGTGTTTGATACATATTCCAACGTGGGACTCAGTTGCGCTCGGCAGATGCGGGTTTTCAACTTTTCCATTTTCAGAAAACAGTACTGCAGGGTGAGCTACTATCTTGGTTAGTGCTTATGCAAGCCTATGTTGTAAGAGTCTTAACATCTGAGCATGACCATAAAGCACTGTCTTCGAAGTTAAAAATGGACATAAAGTAGTGGTAGACTGGTACTGAATTACTATCTAAAAAGCCTTGCTTAACTACAAAATGTTTATCAGATTCAATTCTCTTGGAAAGGATGTGGGAAGCATTCGATCGCCATTTAATTTTTGTGAAAGTGCACCTTTTCTTTGGAGTGCCTCTAAACAATCAACATATACAATTACCCATGTTGACTTTATTGTTGGAGGGAGCATGTTGACCCACCTCCTAACGGTTTAAAACTTTTCGATGAGATAGTTTTTAACTATGAAGCATAAATATAGACATGAGAGATAAATACGACTACAGACGCGACAACATATATGCTAAATCCAAAATATTTAAGATATGGACACGCTGAGAATATGCCAATAAATATATATGTATACATATATGTATATATATATATATTACATTCTTTTATGAAAAATAAATATGTATATAATAAGGGGTATTGGTTTTTGAATCATACAAATGTATGATGAATAAAGAATTGTGTAACTAAAATTTAAGATATATTTTTAATAGTTGATAATACATTTGATACGAGTTACAACATATTATATTATATAGGTGAAATATAAATTTATAATTGATTTCTCATGTTAAAAAAATATATATAATTAGATATCTTTATATTATATAAATTATTAAGGTATTTATTCTATACTCCACTCTTCATCTCTGATATTTTATTTTTAACTATTACAATTTATGAGCCTTCTTTTAGGGTTTTCACATAATTTAATTTAATTTAATGTTTTACAAAACAAAACAAAGTTGTATTGCAATATAAAAAGGAAGAGAATATTTATCTAAAAGTTTTCAAAACGTGCCAAACATGTACCCTAAATAAAATTTATATATTTAAATTATGGACACTTGAAAAGAGGTATTGGACACATGTGCGACGAGTGTTCGTGAAGTGTCAATATCTAACACGGATACATCAACTTCTTAAGAGTGACCATTTAGACTCTAGAGGCCTTAGAATCTATTTGGTTGTTTTAAAATTCAAATTTGATCACTTAAATTGCCTCTTAAAAAATAAGTGGTAAATCTACGTCTTAACACTTATTTTTTAAAATTGGAAAATTAACTCTTTTGCCCCTAAGTCATTTTATAAAATAAAAGGATAACGACAAATTTGTTCAAAATAACATTCATTCAACATTCAAATGTAATATGTTCAAACAAATAATGCCTATTCCAATTATGTAAGACTCTGGCGAGAGCTCGACAAGCGAATCGTAGTTCCTAAAAGGTAGGCTAGGTGGTGCATGAGCCCCACAATTAGTTTCTACGTGGATAGACAGAGCTTTTATTTATTTATGGAGTTGTCCATTTTTCTTTCTGTTAAAAAAATTACCATTTAAGAAAAATGATACAATCTATCATCATCCATGATAAGAAAATTTATTTTCCATTCCTCCCATTGAAACCATACCCTAATTAGCAAGCTCAATGACTAGTAGACGTAGAAAAAGAATAAAAACTCGCTTTGACTAATTAAAATCTTACCGTTTTACCTTATTTAATTCCTTAGGTCTATCTTGAACTTTTTTCTTAAATGTTTGAAATAAATTGATAATTTCACATGTACGTGAACATGTAGTTTAATTTTGTTTTGGACAATGGATCTAATGACTATGGTTCATTTCTTTTGTTTTTCCTCCTTTTTTTGCGTTATTTATATTTAAAATTATTAAAAAAATAACCGCTTGGGCGCTCTATGGTAGTCCTACGTACATGTAACACTTTTTAGAACATTTAATGTGACATTCAAAATCAAATCAAACAAAATCTTAGAACTAGTGTTTAGAGTTCAAAACTTTTAATTTTCAACTTCAGCCACTCAAATGCAATAAATAAGGGTAATTTGGATTTAGGTATTTTTATAATAGGCGAAATTAGATTTAGCTATTCTTTTGTTACAAAATTAGACTTTAGTGCAATTTCGTCAAATTCAGTTAAAATTTTAAAAAAATTTAATCATGTGCAATTTAATTTAATTTAACAATAGTTTAAAAATATCAAATCCTTTAAAAATATAAAAATAAAAATAAAAAGAAGAAAGAAAAAAACAGAGAGAGAAGAGAATTCCTTATGTGGAGCCGCCATGGTGCCAGATTCCGATGAGGTAAAAAGCAAAGTAGAGGGTGGTGGTGATTGCGAGGAAGTAGAGGTTGGCCTTGTTGGTTCTGAATGTGAGGTAGTGTGATAAATTGGGGGAATTGGCCAAAGAAAAAGAGTCTTAGAGAGAGAATAAAGTTTTAGAGATAGATGGGGGAGGGAGGAGTTAAATGAAGAGTTTTTGTTTTGGTAGTAGAAATTTTATGTTTTTAATAGAGAGATATATAGAATTGTGTGTGTATGTGTGTGTGTTTAATGGGAATTTTCTTCTCCATCCAGTCCTTCTTCACTCTTCTTATTTGCCAGAAGATTTGTCTTCCATGGAATTTTTAGAGAGGAAGAGAGTAATACACATCGGAGAAGAAAAAAGATCAAGAACAGGAGGGCATTTTTGGTATATCCTATCATTTTTGGAACTATAGGCATATTTGGTGGGTTAAAGGCACGTGCAAATCATATGTCTGTTAATTTTGGATGGAGATTGACAGAATTTGCACAAAAGTCTAATTTTGAATCAAAAGATGACTTATGGTGGCGTTTAGTAAAAATACTGAAAATTGAAAAAGCTGTTTGTTTAGTTCTGAAAATTGTATCTGAAAAAATGTTGTTTGTTTAAATATAACATATCTAAAAACTGAATTTTTTTTTAATATGACAATTTTGCCCTTATTATTTTATTTGGATCACACGATTCTAAATGAAAATAGGGCAATCAATTCATTTAGTTACTACAGCTATATATATATATACACAGAAATGCGTGTGTGTGATTGTAAATTGAAAACTACTGCTCATACTCAATTGTAAATTGAAATGCGCGCGTGTGATTGTATAGATATACCCAAAGTACTGCTTATATTCAATTCATCTTGTTTGTAAATTAAAACACTCCAGCTATATATATATATATAAATAATATGTATGTATATGTGTCTCCTGTTTGTGTGCACGTGTGTGTGTGAGAGAGAGATATCACCTGAAGAGAGAGAGATATCACCTGAAGAGAGAGAGGAACAGAGATATCGCCTACGTGTGTGTGGCTCTCTATTTGTGTATATGATAGTTGCATAATTTTGATAGAAGTGAGGGGTAAATGGACATTTTACGTCTTTTAAAATTAAGTTTCAGATTTAAGTGGCAAAGTTGCCACTTAAAATTTTGAATAAAAGTTTTAAGTGATAAAAATTAAGTGGCCACTTAATTTTTTGGGTTACTGAACAACTTTTTATACGTGACAAATTAAGTGGCAAGTGAACAACACCTAAGTTGCCCAATAAATAAACAAACGCATCCTAGCATTTACATTCAAGCGATTGTGTCTGACTAGTCATCGAAATTTGGCTTTTCCGTAAAACCATTGCTGTTACACCAACCCCCTTGGCTTGTCCTCAGTAAGGATTTTGCTCCTCTCCATTACTCCTCTGGTCCAATTCCATCTAAGGGGGTCTAATTCGATGGCTAAACATACGATTTTTTTTCATGAAATTTGGTAGAGATGATCTCTGTAATAAGTAAATAATGTCCACAAAATTTCATCAAAAAATTCAAAACTGAAGTGGGCGTAATAACAATTTGATGTATTTGTTCATTTTCGACTGTTAAATTTTTAGATCATCATCTCACCCATTTCTAGATTGAATGTTCTGATTAAATTTTGTGAAAATGATTTACTCATCATAGAGATACTAAGTTTCATGAAAAAATTCATTCGTTTAGTTCTCAACTAGACCCACTTGGACAAAATTGGACGGAAAGATAATGGAGAGGAGCCAAGTCCCTCCGGTAAAACCATTTATCCTAGATTTGTGGCTTCTGTGCGTGTGTAAGATATACATCACTACCATTCTTAATGTTTGCATAAAATGTTTGGGCGTGGGTGTTGAAATTTCAACTTCTTCATTTGGTAGAGGTTAAATGATTGGGGTGATGATGAGGCATTATTATATACAAAAGCTGGATTTGTATTTTCTCCACAATATTTATAATATTACTTACATATATATATATACATATATATTCTTGTTCATAAGACTTAATTAAGGTTCCTCCGAATGAGACAGTCCTGACAAACCACAGATGCAAAGGGAAACCAGCACCAATTTTATAGTCCTAAAACTCATATATATGGATGTGGCAGTAATGGTATATGCAGCTGAGACAACCAACTAAAGATACGGATCATGGCAACTAAAGAAAGAGCAAACTATTACATTACAGCTTTCATGGCCACACGTGTGACATGAAAATTGAATTCAGATGAGTTATGAACAATATATGATTCTTCTTGTCTCCTTTGAAAACTATTTGTCTATCAATAAATAAAAAGGCATAGAGGTGTTGGTTACCATCACAATTGTGCTTTCAAATCTTGAAAGAAAGAGAACAAGAAAAAGAGAAATATAACAATGGCTAGTTCTTCTTCCTCAAGATCTAATATTGGTTACCACGTTTGATCTCTAAGTTTTCCCAGCACTTCACATCCTACCACTCTTCGAGTCGAAGCACAGCTGAAAAAGGTCCAAACATCTGCAACTCCAACAGCAGAGGGAATTTGCAACGGTCTATCTTCATTGGAAGACTTGTACAAATCTGTAGATGATCTTCTCAATTTGCCACAGACCCAACAAGCTCTATCTCACTATCAAAATGAGAAATGGGTCGACGAGCTTTTGGATGGATCGGTGAGGATTTTAGATATTTGTGGGTCACTAAGGGATTTAATGTCACAAATCAAGGAAAATGTTAGAGATCTTCAATCAGCTCTCCGAAGAAGAAAGGGAGATTTAAGCCTGGAAAGCAGCATCACCAAATACACTTCCTTCCAAAAGAAAATGAAGGACGCCAAAAGATTTATCGCATCTCTTAAACAAATGGAAGCCAAAACTGCAGCCTCAGCTCTCTTAGATGTAGATCACCACGTCTCAGCAGTGATCATACTACTAAGAAAAGTTAGTACAGTGGGGTTTTCTATTTTCCAATCAGCCTTGTTATTTGTATCTGTGCCAGTTTCGAAGCCAAAGCTAAGGAAATGGTCGCTGGTTTCAAAATTGATTTACAAGAGCAAAGTAGCATGCGAAATCCGGCTTGAAAATGTCGAAAGGTTGGAGGGTAGCATTGAAGGCATTGAGAATGGTTTGGAGGGAGCGTTTAGGGGATTGGTTAGAACAAGGGCCTCTCTCCTAAGCACCATCTCCTCCCACTAATGTCAACTCCATATATATATTTCATCACCATGTCAAAGGTTTTGAATCATTGTACATGATCTGGATTTTGTAGTTATAAGTGAAAATAAAATACCAATTTTGATCTTACATTCACTGTTCACTATCTCTCTTTATATATATGCATCTCGCTATATAATTGATTAACCTTCTTATTTAATCTATTAAATACTGTTAGTCCACCTTATTCATCTACACAGCTGACACCAACCAATTCAAAAGAACTGGTGTCATGAAATCATTTAAACCCATTAGTATTATTTTGGGATATATGCGAACATCCACCAAGCTTAGTTGTCGACAAGAGCAATAAGAGAGCTAATAAAAAAGAAGAAGAAGAACTAATAGTCTTCACTAAACACTTTTCATTTCCACTAGAAGACTGTGATCTAAGTTTAACAGAGAAAATTTTAGAGATTTTCCTTTCTTTGCTTCAATAGTCTTGTGTACTTGTGCTATTAGCTTCTTCTCTTTGACGACCTTTTTGTGGTGAAGAAGAGCTTGTTAATTGAGGGTGGACTGAATAAGCTCATTGACACAAGTTTATAGCTATGCTAGCCCAATTAGGCCTACTTGAATGATTTCGATTGGCTACTGTTGGTTTTGCTGTTGAAGCTAGTTCTGATGTTCTTAGCCTGTTTGGCTCTGCTTCAATATTTAGAGAGTTGGCTCTCCTTAAATGTTCATCAGTATTAACTTTCACCTTTAATGGAGAAAGTAATAGTAATAAACTAATAGAGCAGTGGAATTTTGAACTGTGCTTGTACTAAAACTTCAATGTTGGTGTAATTGTCTTGTGAGCTGGTTCAGTAAACCAATTTTATATTACTGACACTGCCCCACTGAATCATACATTTACTAGTTTTAGATCAATTCAGTGCTGGGAGTAATATTATATATAGCAACTACTCACCCAAGGTAGCCACTGCCACTTCTTACGAAGTACCCTGCTAAAGGCACTTTGCGCAACAATAATATTAAGAAAACCCATAACAAATCCTGCATCAAAAATATGTATAAAACAGAATACATATAGAGCTATGCTATAATGAATATGCACAACCTTACTTGAACAAGATCTGTTATATAGGATCGTACCTTTGTATCCTTGATTTCTGAGGAGACAGGAATCTAAGTCTGGTGGATGAACCATGACTGCATGATCAGAGCATGATTAACAGCTCAGTGGTCCATGGACTGTTGGTGCAGTAGATGATTGTTCTCAGCCAGCTTCTGGCTGTGATGGTCACGCGGTTGTCTGATGGACCAAACTGTAATTTTTTTTGCTTCCATTCTTAACAATTTTTATGTTTGTTAAACGTTTGCAGTCACAATGAATAGGAAAAAGGATAAAGAAAGACAAATAACCTGGTTTGATTATTTCTCTGAGTAGTGTCAGTAATATAAAATTGGCTTCTTCAACATGATTCTATATACACCATTGCTTTACTTGGAAGTTCAACTTGGGGAATAGTGAAGCACTACAGTTTAAAAGTCCCCTTCTCTGTTACTTTATTAATTACACTATCCTATCCATTTCTACATCTATAAAGGAGAATTATGATTGGCATTTGATTACTATAGAATCACAACATTTACAAGCAGGCATGAGTTTATATATGAAGAAACCAGACAGATATCCGTCTGTTTGGAGTAAACACTTTGAAACTGAATATATATGGTAAGATCCATTTTAGGACCATTAGTATTCATTTTATTCTTTGAAGTGGACAGGCCTACCTAAACTTTCTTAAGAGTTTAATCAGCAATCCTTTCCTTCTCTCCTTGAGAAATCTAATATACACTTTGTGGTTATGGCTTTATCAAATAGTAGTTAACTAATACTACCACTTCATGTCCATTTTTAACTACCAAGAAAGTGGTTTATGGTCATCTTCTCATTGAGTTAATTTTATCTTAATAACAATGATTCTCTTTTTTGGTGACTGTTGAGATTTGTATATTCTATTTATAGCATGTGTATATTTAGGATATATTTAGAGAATCCTTATTAGAAGGAAACTCCTTAATATACTAGGTCTCTCTCTTGTATATATATATTTTGTACCTTTCTACTCAATGAAATAACACATTCTCACATTCTCACATGGTATCAGAGGAATCGATCCTCCTATAGTAACCAAACCCTAGCCACCTCAAATAATAACCAAACCCTAGCCGCTGTATTTCTCTTCCAGCGTGTAAACCCTAGCCGTTGTGTTTCTCTTCCAACGTGTAAACCCTAGCCGCTATGTTTCTATCTCAGCGTGTAGACCCTAGCCGTCGCGCATCCAAAAAAGAGTTACTGTTCATCCGCGATACTGTTCACGAGTTACTGTTCATCCGAGTTACTGTTCATCCGCGTTACTGTTCACGTTTTCAAATCCACTTTTTCTAGATCGTCTCTCTAAGATCTGTGTTCTAGCATATTTCTAATCTATTCCCAGCATTAGTTTGGTGATATTTTTGGCTTATACTACAAGACTCTAATGGGTACTCCAAGCGAAGAATCAGTCCTTACGCTTTCAGTATCTGCTACTAAATATGCTGAGTTCCTGCAATTCCAAGAGAACAAGCGGTCCATCTCCAATGCTTATGTAAATCAAATTGGTAACCCTATTGCCTGTATCTCTCAATCATCATCTCTTGGATCTTGGGTTCTTGATTCTGGTGCTTTTAACCATATGTCTGGTAACAAGAATTTGTTCTCTTCTATTACTTATTCTGATTCATTATCTATTATTACCTTAGCCGATAGCTCTCAAACAAAAGTTAAAGGCATTGGACAGGTCAAACCCTTGCATACCTTGTCTTTAAATTCTATTCTTTTTGTGCCTGGATGTCCTTTAAATTTGATTTTAGTTAGCAAATTAACCCAAACTTTGCCTTATTCTGTTACCTTTGTTGCTAATTCGGTTCTTGTGCAGGAGCAGAGTACTGGGAAGTTAATTAGAGTAGGACATGAGTACCGTGGTCTATACTACCTCACCCTACCATCAACCTCTGTAGCCTGTGTTACTAGTGATCCACCTGCACTCTTTCACAGATGTTGAGCGCAATGAAGTCCCACATCGTAAAGATGCATAAAAGAGAAGAGATGTATGTAGAGGTATCTAACCAAGAATGAACACGACCTTACTTGAACAGGATCTGTTCTATAGGATTATACTTCTATATCCTGTGATTAGTGGCTCACTGGTCCATGGACCATTCATGTTGTAGAGGATCGTTCTCAGCCAGGTCTTATTGGCTGGGGGGTGGTCTTGCAGTTGTCTGACAAACTTAATAAAAACTTTTGTGTTTTTATGTTAAATGGTTTTTCTTACTAGCACATTGATAAACTAGTAAAGCCCTAAAAATGAGATCGTGAGAAATGAGAAGAAATTGTTATATTATTTGTAATAATGAGAACATCTATTTATACAAGAGGAATCACCATTAAACTAGGAAACTATCTCACTTAGGAAACTATCTAACTTAGGAATCTATACAGCTAATATAAACCTATACATAATATTTAACACTCCCCCTCAAGCGTACAAATTGTATGTTCCCAGCTTGTTACAAATATAATTGACTGGAGGACCCGCGAGAGACTTGGTAAATATATCTGCTAGTTGGTCATTTGACTTAACATAACCAGTAGCAATGTCCCCTAAAAGAATCTTCTCTCGAATAAAGTCTCGAATAAAGTGACAGTCAATCTCTATATGCTTAGTCCTTTCATGAAAGACAGGATTAGAGTCAATATGGAGAGGTGCTTGATTATCACATATTAACTTCATCTGTTGAACCTCCATAAACTTTAGCTCCTGGAGTAATTGTTTCAGACATATGAGCTCACATGTTGCTTTAGCCATGGCTCGATATTTTGCTTTAACAGTGGATAGAGCGACAACGGATTGTTTCTTGCTCTTCCAAGACACGAGATTACCCCAACAAAAATGCAATATCCAGTGGTTAAGCGTTTATTGGATGGACAGCCTGCCCAATCAGCATCTGAATAGCCAATCACCTGAGTATGCCCCTTGTTTTCATATAACAAGCCTTTACCTGGCGCTCTCTTGATATACTTTAGAATACGAATAGCTGCATCCCAATGGCTATCACATGGAGTACTTAAAAACTGACTGAGAACACTCATCGGAAACGCAATATCAGGACGTGTTACCGTGAGGTAGTTAAGTTTACCAATAAGTCTCCTGTATTTACTCCAGTCTGGTAAAGGCTCCCCCTGATTAGGTAGAGCTTAGCATTCGGATCCATCAGAGTCTCCACAAGTTTGCAGCTGGACATGTCTGTTTCTTATAAGATATCCAGGGCATACTTTCTCTGGGAGATAAATACGCCATGTTGGGATTGAGCAACTTCTATTCTTAAAAAGTACTTGAGTTTGCCCAAATCTTTTGTTTGAAAGTGTTGGAATAGATGTTGCTTGAGTTTCTATATACCCTCCTGGTCATTTTTGGTAATCACAATGTCATCCACATACACGACCAAATAGATGCATCGGTTGGAGGGTGAGTGGCGGTAAAATACTGAATGATCAGACTCACTTCGGGTCATTCCAAATTGTTGAACAACTGAACTGAATCGCCCAAACCAAGCCGTGGGGACTGTTTAAGTCCATAAAGAGAACGTCGGAGGCTACACACCAATCGAGATCTAGACTCCCCTTGAGTAACAAACCCAGAAGGTTGCTCCATATAAACTTCTTGCAATTCACCATGGAGAAAAGCATTCTTGATATCTAATTGATAGAGGGGTCAGTGATTAATGGCTGCCATAGAGAGAAATAAGCGAACAGAGACCATTTTGCAACCGGAGAGAACGTGTCACCATAATCAAGCCCATAAATCTATGTATAACCTTTTGCAACCAATCGAGCCTTCAACCAGTCTATAGTTCCATCAGGACCAACTTTGACAGTATAAACCCAACGACAACCGACTGTAGATTTCCTAGGAGGAAGGGGCATTAAATCCCAAGTGTCATTAGAATGTAACGTAGACATCTCATCAACCATCGCTTGACGCCAACCTGGGTCCAAAAGAGCTGCTCCTACATTTTTTAGTATAGAAACAGGGGACAAGGACGACACAAAGGCAGTATATGATGGAGATAAACGATGATAACTCAGGAAATTATAAATGGGATAAGGAACTCGAGTAGAACGAATACCTTTACGTTCGGCAATGGGACGATCCAAGTCAGAGACCGGAACGGAAGGCGTGATCGGAGTAGAAGATGAGTCCACTGGGTTAGATATAAGATTGGCAGGGGTGGTAGACTCAGTCAGAAGAGATGGAGAAATGTCGGTCGTTGGTTTAATTGTAGGCGCAGTGGTAGGTTCGGTGGAAGGGTTCACAACAGGAGGGGGACGTTGCCAGTGATGATATGTGAGTAGAGGAGGTGGCGAGTCTGCGGTAGGAGTTACAGGGTCAGGAGATGATACAATCAGTGAAATAGAACTAGTGTCTGAAAAAGGGAGAGCATCAATCAGGCACTCAGCATGTTCGGAAGATGTAAAGAAATGAGTCGTTTCGAAGAATGTGACATCGGCGGAGACAAGATATCGTTTAAGGTGAGGAGAGACGCATCGATAACCTTTCTGTAAACGAGAGTAACCTAAAAAGATACATTTAAGAGACTTGGCTTGTAACGTATCTTTTCCCAGAGTGAGATCGTGAACAAAACATGTACACCCAAAGACACAAGGTGGAAGATAATAGAGTGATTGATTAGGAAATAACAAAGAATGAAGAACTTGATTTTGCAAAACTGAGGAGGGCATGCGATTAATCAAATAGCATGTAGTAAGAACAGCGTCTCCCGAAAAACGCAACGGAACATGAGTGTGAACGAGGAGAGTACGTGTAGTTTCAATCAAGTGTTTATTTTTCCTTTCTGCCACCCTATTTTGTTGAGGGGTATGAGTACAGGACGATTGATGAAGTATACTTCGAGAGGCCATAAAAGATTGAAAAGGGGCAGAAAAGTATTCTCGTGCATTGTCACTTCGAAAAGTACGAATAGTAGTGCCAAATTGGGTTTTAATTTCAGAACAAAATTTTTGAAATATGGAGACTAATTTTGAACGATTTTTCATTAAAAATAACCAAGTACAATGGGAAAAATCATCAACAAATGTAACAAAATAACTAAAACCCAAAGTAGATTTAACACGACTAGGACCCCATATATCTGAATGAACTAAAGCAAAATGTGACTCTGCTTGTTTATTGAGACGACTAGAAAAATAATTACGAACATGCTTTCCTAATTGACAAGACTCACACTCTAAAGAAGACAAACTCACAAGACTCGGCACCATCTTTTGTAACTTCTGTAGGCTAGGATGTCCCAAACGGTGATGGAGGATAGCAGGTGGATCAACGGCAACACATGCTACAGGGAGTGGTGGTAGGAAAGGTAGTATAACCCGCGGTACTCACATCCTATTCCAATCATCCTCCCGGTGTTTCGATACTACATAAGAACCGAATTAACAACGAAGGTAACAGAATAGGGCAATGTTTGGGTTAATTTGCTAATAGAAATTAAATTAAAAGGACAATTTGGTATGAAAAGAACATAATCTAAAGATAGAGAAGGCAAGGGAGTAGCTTGTCCAATTCCTCTAACTTTGGTCTGTGAACCATCAGCTAAGGTAACAGTAGATCAAGTACCAGAATAAGTAATACGAGAGAATAAATCCTTGTTACCAGACATATGATCGGAGGCACCCGAATCAAGAACCCATGGCCCAAGAGAGGATGATTGAGAGATGCAAGCAATATGATTACCAATTTGACTGGTTGAGGTTATGGCTGATGAATGGTTGCTCTCTTTAAATTTTTGAAATGCAGCATACTCAGTAGCAGGTACAGTCAAGTCCCAGGTGTATCCCCAGAGGATGGATCATATTGTGAAATGTTGGCAACCTTAAGCGGATAGCCATGAAGCTTGTAGCAACGATCTACTGTATGGCCTTGACTATTGCAATGAGTACATTTGAGGTGAGTTCGACCTCGTTGCCCGCCTTTACCATCTCGTCGAGGAGTCACTTGAGAGGCTAGTATAGCAGAATCAGTGGAAGTGGTAGAATTGCTTGGGATGCTTAGAGGTGCGGAAATACGAATCAACTGCTCAAAGATCGTATCCATAGTAGGAACCCCAGGATTCGCCAGAATTTGATTGCGAACTGAATCAAGTTTAGTGGGCAACCCTGCTAGTGCAAGAACCATAAAAAACTTTCCATGATCTGCTTCTTGTTGCGTAACATCAGTTGACAGGGGCATCAACTCATTAAATTCCTGTCGAAGAGTCTCAATTTGGCCTAGGTATTCTTTCATATCATGATCCTGTTTCTTAATCGTCTTCATATGAGAGACAATAGTATAAAGACGATTTATGTCATTTGAATAAAGTTTCTTAAACTTTTGCCACACCTCATAACAAGTGCGATAAGGACGGTATTGGCTAACAAGACTTTGATCAATAGATTGCCATAGAATATTGCACAAAAGGCATCAATTTGTTTCCATTGCAACTGTTCTTTTTCAACAATATCGGTAACACGTTTTACTAAGTGTTCCTTGTAACCCTGGCCCATAAACCATAATTCAACAAAGGCAGACCATGACATATAATTATTGGGACCCTTCAAATTTTCAGAACATATGATAGGAGTGGTCGCAAAACTTAGGAAAGATTTGTTAGGCAATATATTAGTTAGATTACTCATTAAGAATGAACACAAGTAAGGATGTAAAGGGCAAAAAATACTAGGAAAATACTGAAAAATAGTAGGATCCGAGCCAAAAAGGGAATTTGGAAATTTTGGAGGAGAGTCAACTGTTCACGCGCCTACACGCGCGTCTGGAAGCGGTGGTGAGCGGATCTTGCGCGCAGGACAGCAGTGGCGCGTGAGATGGAATTTTCTAATGATTTTTTTCGACATGGGCTCGTCTGGGATTTCCGACCACCTCTGTGTGGGTGGTGTGATGTGAAAGAGGTAGGATACACGCGAAACAACTAGGGTTTGGATGACTCCTTGGTTGTTGGCGGTTAGGGTTTGGTGAGATGTATGCTGGAACGAAAAACACAGCAAACACAAGATTGTAATAAGGTTTTTCTCACTATTCCTCTGATACCATGTGAGAGAATAAGAAGAAATTGTTATATTATTTACAATAATGAGAGCATCTATTTATACAAGAGGAATCGCTATTAAACTAGGAAACTATCTCACTTAGGAAACTATCTAACTTTTTTTTTAAAATAAAATAAAATTAAGGGAGGTCTAAGTCTCTCCCTTAATCCTACAAAATAAAGAAAAACCCTCTCTTCCCACCCAATGAGTTGAACCCTTGACCTCAAGTCAGCTAATATAAACCTATACATAATATTTAACAGAGATGAACATTTTCTTTTCTGTAGCGAGTTGGGATGGTCTTGCAGTTGTCTGACAGACCAAAACCTCCCCTTTTTTTTAATTTTTTTTATATGGATGGTTTTTCCTTCTAGCACGTGGATAAACTTAGTAAAGCCTTAAAAATGAGATGAACATTTTCTTTTCTATAGCGAGCTGGGATGGTCTTGCAGTTGTCTGATAGACCAAAACCTCCTCTTTTTTTTTTCTAATTTTTTTTTTATGTGGACGATTTTTCCTTCTAGCACGCGGATAAACTTAGTAAAGCCTTAAAAATGAGATGAACATTTTCTTTCTATAATGGATTGGGATTGAACTACATCACTTGCAAAGGTTACAAATCTTTTAGTTTACATACATCTAACATACATGTATTGAATCATTTCTACCAAATAAACATAAAACATAATTAACCAAACTAAAAGATCTAGTTGTCAAGCCAGCTGTTCGTAAGGATGTGTAATCACATGACTGGTTACGGTTTGATTCCCATCCTCCCTTGACCCCAGTTTTATACACCGCTTGGCAATTGACTTAAAAGCGAGGATGAAAGAAATCCCATTCAATCCCCGCGTTAATCACAATATAAACACCAGCTGCAGTCAATATTCCACTCAAACCCATGCCCAAAAGACCAAGTCCCCAATTAAGCCACCACATTCCTCCATAAATCTTTGGCTTCTTAATCTTGATCCACATGAAGCACGGATATGCCAAGGTGACCGGCAACGATATTGCTCCGATCAGACCAGCCAAGCTACCCAGGAAAGGAATAGCAACTGCGAAGAAGAAGCACCCGTAACCAATCATAGCCCGGAAAATTGCACGTACCCACCATGTGCATGGCCTTTTCATTCTAGTGACATACTGAGACTCTATCTGGTCAAACAATGGCATAGCATATATTTGAAATGAGCTTATGGAACTTATTATGACGAATAGGCTCATCAGTCCAATCACGGTTCGTGACACGTCACGTGAGTGGAATGCGTAGATTGCAGCAAGCATCCCGCCATTTGGTGGTATCTGTTTATTAAATAACATATAATTAAGGTCATTTTAGAATGTATCGGAACTGATATTGCCAGAACAATTATGGCTTCTCCAAGAGCAATAAACACATTGAATGATTGTACAATATACATTGTAAATATGCTGTAATTAACTCATGTTATTTAATTTTAATAAACGCGTTGATTATTTAATTTTATAAAAGTGTTTGGTTTTGGATAAAAAAAAAAAAAAAAAAGCTATAAGTAACTCATGTTTTGACAATAGAGCCACCCATGATTAATCATAATATTAAGTTTCTGGCAAGTAATGTGCTTACCATGTGACCATAAGCCCAATAGCCCCCTATTGAAAGGGGAAATATGCACATAGCAATGAGTAGGTATGCCAACTTCACTCCCCTCCACATTGGCACATGTGATGGGTGCTTCTCACTAGAAGGCATGGTGGCCTGCAAGATATAATATGTACCATTTAATATCAATAACTCAATCGCTTTTCAATAAGAACATGACTAATAACTTCTTTACTGAATAACTATATATTAACCAACTTATTTGACCAGATGTTACAGCTCAAATGATTTAACATACATGCATTGATTAGTATACGTGCCCGCCTAACCCTTTGAGTTACAGAATCTGGTCAAATAAGTTGGTTAGTACAAATGCAAAAAAAAGCTGACATGCTAATATCTTACCTGTATTTCAAGTATAAGATTGTGGCCCCTAAAAGTAAAAGCAATGATCCCAAGTGCATTAAGGATGCTAAAGAATGTAGCAACATCAGTATCAGCCCTCACTGGATCATAGGACACCCTTGGTAGCCTACCCTTTGACACAGACACTACCCATATCAAGGTACAATAACCTACAGCAGTAAGTGCCCCAATTAGAGACACCCCGGCTATTGAATTCAAGTTGGGCAGCTGCGAAAGTACCACTGCAACGCTAGTAAAAACCAAGAACCACTCAACCGGGGTCAGTGGCTTAGCGGTGCAGTCGACCGCACACACAAGCTGGAAGAATGACTTGAGGGTCGACCCGCCAAGGATGATGAGTGCCACACACGTGCCACCCGAGAGGTATAAGATTGGGAACAAGGTTAAGAACTTGCCTAGCTTTCCACCTGTGCCATTAAGTTTGAGTCAGTGAATATTAGTGCTTTTTTTTTTTTTTGGTTGGGGCAATTTATCAAACAGGTGGTGGATCAGATTTGAGTTCATACCAAATGTGAAAGTGGAGAGCTGGAGGTATCTGCTGTATCTCATCCCTGTTTCTGGGGATTCATGGACGTTGACTAGGATCCAGAGGGTGTAGAGTTGCCATAGGAATGTGACTATTAAACCAATTGTTCCCCATGCCCTGTAATCAATCACAGAATGGTTGTCGACTGTCTCATAAAAAAGGAATTCTCTTGTTTTGTTACATCGAAAAAGTCCTAGAGAATGACCATTTGAAAGGGAAAAAGTTGATTTTTTTATTACTCCTCCAAATATTAGTTTATTTACCTTGGGTGTTGTTATTGGCACCCCGATTTTATAGCCAAAACATTAATATAACCTTCACACTATAACTACAAAGTTATTGATCATGGCATTTATATGGCGACACCGTAAATTTAAGTATCGAGTCGGTGTTTTGTTGCCGAATTTCGACATTCAATATGGTAACTTTGACATTCGACAAACCTTGGCCAAATCAATTTTTAAAAATATTTCACTGACATTTGATCTCGGCAAAAGTTATCGAATTTTAACGTTTAACTCGGTGAATTGCCACCGAATGTTGACCTTGAAGTTGGCAACATGTATTTTATGTATTGGGTCAACCAACCTCATATGATGACACCAAATTTAAGCATCGACTCAGTGTTTTGTTGCCGAATTTCAACATTCAATTCCATAACCTTTCACAGACTTGATATTCGGCAAACTTTGGCCAAGTCAAATTTTAAAAATATTTCACTAACATTTGATCTCGACAAAAGGTTCTTGAATTTTAATCTCTAACTCGGTAAACTGTCACCGATTGTTGACCTTTAAGTCGGCAACTGACTACCGACCTACATGTTATGTATTGGGGTAACCAATCCTTAATTTGCAGCCACAATACCAAATGGTTAATATTTTGATAACCTTGTTTCAAATTTGTGGTGTTCTAGCTACAAAAGAGGGGTGTATTTAACATTACCCATTTGCCTTTGTTTAAAATCTAATTGTAACATAATAAGTGATTAATAATACAACTTATCTCATTATAAAATTAGTGAGGCTATTTTGATTTTGATATTTTTAAAATTTAATTGTAATATAATAAATGGTTAATAATACAATATTATAAAATAAGTGATAATGTTATATTTTACCCTAATACTTGGTTGGCCACATGAGGGAGAGGGATGGGAATAGGAAGTGATGTCACTCAAAGTTTTGATGTTTTATTTCGTCTTGCTCATTGGCTGCCCCGCCACAGGGGGCGGGGACGCAATCACTTGCTAGGTTTTGAAATTTGAGTGATAATAGTATTAGTTGTTAACTTGTTATAAATAAACATGTTATATTATACTTTCATTAAAACTCCTTCAAGCTTTTTATAAGTAAAATTTATGATTTTTTGGCTTTTGTGAGTCTTTTCTACTGCTGAATTTTTGAAGTAAAACCAAAATCTTGTAAACATAGACATGGAGAAAACAAAATGTGACAACTACAAGTTTTTCTCAGTTAACTTATTTTGAACTTGGTTTTTATTATTTACTTTAGAACTTGAAATTCTAAATTTGCCACTATTCTTGTTTTTAAGAAAAAGAGCTTTACCACTCAAATAAAACACAAGATTAGAACTATTATTTTGAGATGCGGAATTGAAAGTATAAGAATAATAAATAAAGAGATAGTAAGTGAACTTGGTGGTTAAGTAGCAACCTTTACCCGTAGTTATAAACCTGTATAATTTGTTGTAGTATATAAGGCTTGTAATATAAAGGAAATTAAAAGAAGAAGAAGAAGAAGAAGAAGAAGAAGAAGAGAGTAAAGAAGAAGGATGTGTAAAAGAAGAGGTAGTTTAAAACTTCAGCAAAATTTCAGTTAAGTTCAATATCTCTTTTGTATTCATTTTCTCAAATACTTTAATGCATGCTCAAAAGTCATAAGATAGTTATTATTGTATTACCATCCAAGAATGGTGAAAGCCACTGGTAAAATAAGAGCCTGGACACCAATCCCAGAGCAAAGTGTGTGAAAAGCCGCATAATAAGCATTCCCATTCCTCGACTCGGTTATGGGAAGCCAAGCGTCGTGCGGATCAAGCTTAGTCAGCTTCAAAGCTTTCCTTATCGGACTCCCCAACGGTGTAATAAACCTCGGAGTCTGAGCCTTATTCGGCGTGTTGCTCAAAGCCTCAACTTCCCCCGGAGCAGCTTCTTCATGAGCCACTTCCTCCTTACCCGAGCCAGCGAGAAACGGAGCCCTAGACAAAGACGGAGAGTTATACTGAGTTTGAGGTGGCGCAGGAGCCACACTGGCTGGTCGTGGAGTGATCGGCACAGAACTTATCTCAAGCACCTCACTCATTTTAATTAATTTTGTATGTCAACTGAATTTTGATACAAGTCTGAATATGAGTGCCTATGTGAACATGTACTCACAATTTGAACTGCTTGAACTTAAGTTCGAACTTGCATGTTACGTTGAGTACTTTTAGTTAGATGCAACTTATTTTGGTCGAGTGAAAAGATTGTTGTGGAGATGATTGGTATATATAGGATGTGTACGGGACTATGGGGCTTAGACTTTTGGTTAGAAAATGTTGGATGAGCGGCTATGGTAGATAGAAAATTGGTGGGGTTATTTTATTATTTAGAAAAATAGGGGGCCTAGTTTGATGGACAAATTTGGCTGCTAATGTTAGCATATCTTGTTCACACGACCTTATATATATTTATGTTGAATTCTAAACAAAACATTGGAAACTTTCTAATCATTACCTTTTAATAGTGTATATAGTTCATAAAGGAATAAGGAATTGGTCAATCTATGATCGGCACAAGTTTATGAGGTGGAACTACCATCATTTCTACTACCACTTGGGAGTTATAATTGTATGCTAATATACTATATTAGTATATTACTCTATAAACCGAAAGTGGTTCACATGTTTAAACTCCTCACCTTTAAATTGGAGGTGGAAATTATTTATCATTAAGCACCGTTTGTTATAAATTAATAATACACGTGTATAAACAGAAAGCGTGCAAAAGCATTGTGTGTGATATATATTTAGCCGCCTAAATTTTAGGTATTTAATCATGGGTCATTTAGGTCCATAGTTTTGCGGAGAATGAGTAAGGGATCTATAATTTTTATTTTTTGAAATTTGGGATCCATTTTGGATGGTTGTGTCATTCAACCCATTAAGACTGCCAGTCAAAACTACCTATTTTGCCTCTCACATAAACCAACTCCAAACTTAGTTTCAGTAAAATTATGGACCCTAAAGTCCAAACAACATTTTTTCCCTCCTATTTGATGTTGCATTTATACAAAAACAAATTCAACTAATTCATTGATTCCTCAACATCAGATATTCTATTTAGGGATGACAATGGGTTGGATTTGGCCAAACCCAAATTTGTGTTGATGCGGGTTTTTAAATCTAAATGTTAAATACAACCCGCATGTTGGTACACATGAACCTAGATCCGCCTTGAATCCAACTCTACACCAAAAAGAACCACCCCAAACATGCCCTATTTGAGTCGGATCAAAAATCAACCGCCCCATGCATCCATACGATGCTGCATGTGCCATGTGGTTCTTACAACTATGAGTGAGTTACCGTATATATATTTTTTTCGTTGTTTTAAATTAAGGAGTTAAGTATAAATTTTAAAGTTGGATAAAATTCTAAAGAAATGGTATAAAAATAAAAAAAAAATTTGTAGATCAATTGTACGACTATTTGAGATTTAAAAGTGAAAAAGTTTGAATTAACGTAAACATATTAGATAAAGTAAATTTTGGAGGAAAAAATTGAACAGAATTTTGTAAAAACTATATAAATTTATCATAAAAATGTTAAAGAATACTGTAGGAAAATTAATTTGAAGAACAACACTATAGAAACATAAATTATATATTAGATTCACTATACAAAGTGATGTTTGAATTATATGATTGGTCAATATAATATGGATCGCTTGAAAATTAGCAAAGTCTAAAGGATAAAAATAAAAATTTCAAAATTTTAGCCCATCTAAAAGAATAAATCAGTCAGTACTCAGTATCTCTCAATCTTCTTCTTTTGTTAATGGATAAGGGGTAAAATAGGTACTTCGCATCCATTATTTAGTTGACTAACGGTTTTAATAAGTTGACTGATAAAACCATCTAATTAAAATGAATTTCAAAGTATAAGAAATATAAACCGTGGATCTCTAACTCATTTTCCACAAAACTATGAATCGATCGGAAAATCCAAATGAACCTTTAATCATTAAATAATTTAGTAAGTTAATTTTATAGTGCAACTATTAACTTCATATATCCAAAATTTGAAATTGATTTATCAATACCAATGTTATGGGTGTTGAATTTATTTATTTCAACATAATAACATTTCTCTTTATATCTAGAATTTGGATTCGTAGAGCAATTTTACCGTCTCTCTTTCCTTTTTTTTCTTCAAATTAAAATAATTAGGAGCTGTGCAACAGTTTTTTTTTTTTTTTTTTTTTTTTATTATTATTATATGAAATACGTCTGTGTGATGACCATCTTTTTGTAAACGAAAAAAGTTTTTATCTCCAAATTTATAAGCTATAAGTCTAATGCATTATCATATCGTGTTACACCAAGTGTACCCAAATTTTTCTCCAACGAAGAAAGATCACCTGGCATAATAATCTTAGTCGGCAAAATTATATAAATTTGTTATTCAATTCAAGAATTTTATTAGTTGTTATTGACTAGAAAATCTTTGATTCCTCTCTGCTAGCTAGGGATCCAAACAGCAGTGTCCAATGGCAAGAGGTCAATATATAGTACGGTACAACATTGCTGTGGTGTCCAATTTTCAAATTTTAATGTAATAGGGTACCGGAACGAAGGAAATGCCTTAAAATTTTTGAATATATATATATTTTTTATTTTTGGTCTACCGTTTATAGATTTTTTTTTTAAGATAAGAAGAAGTGAATATATGATAATTGAATAATTTTAAATAATCATACTTGGTCAATATATGTGTTCCATGGAATATATTAAACATGGGAATCTATGGACCTAAATATTACGTACAAGATACAATTTGTGTTATAAATTTTAATTTTTTGTTTAATGAAAGTCTAATTAATTTTTCATGATGATAACATGGAAAAAGGGTTTTTTAAACCATTATAAATTCAAGAAAGGGATATAAAATATTGTTTTCTTAAAATAAGGATAAAAAAAAATGTAAATCTCTTCCCTTATTATAGGTACAAGTGAAAGAAGGAGAAACATTTGCAACTCCGACCCTTAAGTAAAGTGCTACTTGAGCTAAAGCTCCTAGGTGAAGACAACTTCTTCTATTTTTCCCTTCTGTTTACCTAGAATATATTCTTCTATTTTCTTATAAAATTAAAGAAAAATACATTTCAAATCACCAACCACCGGCCACCAATGTTAGAGCTTTGGTGTTAGTTGCTAGTTGTGATCGGCAGTGATTAGAGAGGCCTAACGAAATTAATAAGGGTAGCATTAACTATTTGGAAAAAGTTGAATGTTGCTGTGATGAATATTTTGTATTGTATTTCTTGAGTCGTCCTCTGATACTATGTGAGAAATTATTAGTAAAATATGTGTTTAGATTGCTTACTGACGGAGTTCGAACTTTGACCACTTTTATAAAAGTGAACAACAAAAATATACTTAAACTAAAGTTTATTGGTAAAAATATTTTTTATTCACTATCTCTAAAGAATTATATTTTAAACCGTCTTTAACGAATAACTCGATGATTCTTACGAAAAGTAGATAGACTAATTAATGTGAACTAGGTAGAGCTAAAAGTTAAAGTGCCTTTACAGTGGAGAAAAGAATTAAAAGAGATTCTTGGAGCGGATTTTCAATTTTTCTTGACACACTAGTTATGACGCAAGACTAGAAGATGCAATTAATTTAATTAAGCTCACTTGTTTTTGTTAAACCTAGAGCTTTTCTTTTCTCTTGGTGGGCTTGGATGTTGGAGCTACTAGTTTGTTGATACAATTTTACCAGCCACTGGAAAATCACCTAAACCAACAACTTTAATTACTTCATTTTACTAGACTAATTAATTAATCATGTGGATCACACGCATGTTAATTAATTTCCTTGCATGTATTAATTAATTTTCAAAGTCTTCCACAGTTATGTGAAGTTTGTGGGCTGCTCCAAGTCAACGGTTTTAAGATGAATTTGTTGATAACGGATAATTAATTGGGAATGGACCTTGGACTTGGTCACTAAATTTTGAACAAGTATTTTGCATGAAGGATCTATTTTTTTTTATCTCTTATATATTTTTAAGATTTAAAATATGCATCATTCTTTTTTATTATATAGATAAAGAATGTTACTTAAGACTACAAATTTTATGTCGAGAATTAAAAGCATTGCAAGGGCCAAGGTAATATATATTTCATACCATGAAGCTACTTCATGACATTAATTTTCAGTTAATTTGGTTCGGTTATTTTAAATTATAATATGTGTGTAATTTTCTTTCGGGTGATTTTCTATTCACATGATCTATCAGTTTATCCACCCTTAATGTTAAAACTTTTCAAAATGCCCTTCAAAAAATTGAGAAATATATCCACCTAATTAAATACATTTAATGCTAGGAAATATTTATACATACACTTTTTTAATTAGTTTATCCATCCATGATTCATCACATTATGTTGTTTATAATTATTACATTTCTAAAAGTCAAGAATATTATTGAATTTTCATATCCATTATCCAACTAGAACATGTCTTCTTCACTTTATTCCACGTCCATTTAGAACTCATCATTTGTTACTTTTTTTTAAGCGCTGATTCTTCATCAATTTTAAAGTTAAAAATAATAACAAATATGAGAGGAATCAGAAAGCTAAAATATCATCATGCAACAAATAAAACTAATTGTCAATATATAAATTAAATGTATTATGTAACTTGAGAAACCAAAAAAATTATTAATAGTACTTTAAAGTATTGTTTTCTCCTCTACTCCGAAAAATATGATTTTTATGTGGCGAGCTTGTTTAGATGCGATTCCCGCCCTCTTTAATCTTGCCAGCCGTGGCATGAATGTTGAGTTGAGGTGCCTGAGGTGTCTTCGTGTTTTTTGAAATAGTTCTGCATGCATTATGGGGTTGCCCGCAAATTTTAGATATTTGGCTATCAAGACCATTGGGGACTGTCTGGGATTCATTTGGGGATTTTAATTTTTTTGATGCTGCATTTTTTATTGTGAGGTCTCATGGAGAGGATTTGTTCCCGTTTTTGGGCATGATTTCTTGGTGTTTTTGGTAAGATAGGATCAAGTGGGTCTTCAAGAAGGGCCGTAAAAGTCTGGAGAAAATTTTAGTCGGAGCTATGGATTTTATTGAAACTTTGGATGCTATGCATGCATGGATCAGAGGCTGGCTTATCTTTCCCCCGCAATCAAAAATGGGTTGTTCCACTATTAGGTTGGGTGAAGATCAACTGTGATGCTTTTTTAGCGAATGATGAGCATGGGATGGGATTGGGTTGTTTTGTTCGTAACAGTGAAAGGGCGGTGCATTTTGCTTTGGCGAGTTATTGGGTTGGTACATTTTCAATTATTTTAACAGAGTTGGAGGCTATTGTGGTTGCTTTGGCTAGTGCTATCAACTTGGGATATATTAGGATAGTGATGGAAAGCGACTCTAAAGGTGCTATTGATATGATTATGTCGGGAGAATAGTGTTTCAATGAGACCAGTTCAATCCTAGAAGATATCGCCTCCTTTGCTCGTAGAGTGGATGTGGTTTTTAATTTTGTGCCTCGCATTTGTAACAAGGTTACCAACGAGCTAGCCCGTCATGCGCAGGTGTTTTCGTCTTTGGAGTGCTGGAACTCCTTGTGCTCAGATTGGATTTTGGACCTTGTGTCCTATGATTAATAGAATTGTCGCGTGTTAGCGATTTTCAAAAAAAAAAAAGTATTGTTTTCTCCTACCTTAATTTTTCTTCTCAAAGCGGTAAAAAAAAGTATTGTCTTCTCTTACCTTACTTTTTACACCTTTGTTGTCATATTCTCTTAATTATTATCTCTAAAATATATTATACTTCAAGGCCTCGTTTGATTCAGGTATTAGGATTAGTGAGATTAATAAAACCAGTATTAATAGTACTAGACTATTAATCCTGATATTAATTTAATACCAATATCCTGTTTAATTCATGCAATATTAATACTCGGATATCTCATACTGATATTAATACCATGTTTGGTTATATAACTCGTATACAGAATTATATTTTGGACTAGCAAAATAAAAATATTTTTTTTAAAATATTTTTAAAAAAAAGTTTTTAACTTTTTTTAAAAAATAAATTTATTATTTTTTAAAATTTTATTTTTAAATAAATTAAAATAATAATAATATAGTAGTAGTAGTGGTAGTGGTATTTTTGAAAATATTATAGTAGTAATGGTATTTTTGAAAATATATGGTTCATTTTTCTTAATCCTGGATAAACAACACCACCTCCCCCTGGTATTAAATTATAGCACAAAGAGTGGTATTAAGTTAGTACCGGTATTAGTAATCCCAGCACATTTGTGAGAATCAAACAAGGTATTATAAAAAAAGTGGTATTAATAATCCCATCCCACTTTTTAATACCTGAATCAAACGAGTCCCAAGGGAAAAAATCTCGAATTCTATTAATGTCTAAAATTTTATGTATATGTTGTTTATGTATATATAGTATCTTGAACGTAGTTGTATAATAACTCAACTAAATTTGCTTGGCTTAAAAAGAAAAATTTATTTTAACTTTTTTTTTCTTTAGAAAAAATTGAGAAAGGGTAAGGTGTATTAGACGATAGAAAGCTGATGCGTTCTCTCTTTCAAAGTATCTTTTCTGGCAATGAAGTAGTTATTAAAGAAAAGAGAGGATAATTTCAAACTTAATAAATTTGGATGAACTAATGAAAATGTGTGGATATTTTTATAGAATCTATACTAAACTTGATATTATTTAAAAACTAATAATAATTAGTTTTTGTAAGTTTATCTGACAACGTGCGTAAACTTATTGTCCAATGTAGATAAACTCAATAAAGCTCTGAAATGCAAATAAACTTAATATTCAATGTAGATAAACTCAATAAAGCTCTGAAACGCAAATATACCGACAAAATTCATAGATAGAAATAAAATCACCAATTTTATTTTTCGTCAAACTTTCGATTGCTCTTGCAAATGAGCATGGTTTACTTGTTTAAATCATATATATGAGATTTTTTTTTATATTTGAAACACTTTTACTTTTACTCTTACTCTTATTATTATTATTATTATTATTATTATTGATGGTGTCAAAATCTAGAACAGATAATTGACGACCGACCAATCAATGAATAATGGTGAACTAGAGGTTTAATATTGAATTGTAGCTGTGAATAGTGATTGTGAACAGTATCACCGTATCTGTGAACAGTGGTTATGAACAGTAAATATGAACAGTATCTGTGAACAGTGATTATGAACAGTAAATGTGAACAGTACCTCTGAACAGTAAATGTGAACAGTGGTTATGAACAGTAAATGTGAACAGTACCTCTGGACAGTATCTGTGAACAGTGACCGTGAACAGTACCACCGTATATGTGAACAGTGATTATGAACAGTGCCGGCAGAAACTGATTAAAAATAAAGATGAACACGAGACGTTTTTATTAAGGTAGGTTCCCCCGGTAGCGCTTATGCTAGTCCGGCAGTACGTCCTCCTTTTGTGTGTGCTTGCTTTGTATTAGCTCAAAGGCAATCAATTCGGATGATAATACAAGCTACCAACCTCTCTCTTTCTTTCTATAATTTCCTTAATTCTATTTATAAGTATAGAATTAGGATTACAACTATTTCAACAGAATAAATAATAAACTGTATAGGAGAGAGAGTGTATAAGGATTGGTATTTTTTGGGGTATGAAAAGAGAGAGTATAAGACCCTCAAAAATTGGCTTGTATTTTGGAAAGATGGATGGATATTGGGAGAGAAGGAAGAGATGTTTTTGGTGTGTCTTGAATGAATGAATGAGGGGGGTATTTATAGGTAAATGTAGAAGGGCAAAAAGGTAAATTTGGTAATGTATATGATGTGTATGCTTATGTCACATGTATTCTAGAATGTATATGATGTGTATGCTTAGGTCATATGTATTCTAGAATGTACATGATGTGTATGCTTAGGTCACATAGGTAAAAATGGTATTTTACTGGAGGTAAAAAATAGTATTTTACTGGAGGTAAAAATATGATTTTACTGGAGGTAAAAGTGTTGAATTACCTTCGTAGGCTAATGGTAAAATTATTATTTAACCCCATCAATTGCCCCCTATCCTTATCATTTAGCTTGGATGAGCTGATTGGTGAGGATATCCTTCAACCCGGGAGCTAGTAGTAGCTCTGAGTTCTGATGTTCGTGATGTCTTAGGCCCGAATCCTTCGTAGGCGAATAAGGTCGACAATTCGATGCCTGCAAGAGGTCTTTTGCCTGTGTTAGGTCTTTCGCCTGTGTTGGAGGTCTTTCGCCTTTTTTAGAGGTCTTTTGCCTGTGTTAGAGGTCTTTCGCCTGTGTTAGAGGTCTTTTGCCTTTGTTAGAGGTCTTTCGCCTGTGTTAGAGGTCTTTTGCCTTTTTTAGAGGTCTTTCGCCTGTGTTAGAGGTCTTTCGCCTTTTTTAGAGGTCTTTTGCCTGTGTTAGAGGTCTTTCGCCTGTGTTAGAGGTCTTTCGCCTGTTTTAGAGGTCTTTCGCCTTTTTTAGAGGTCTTTCGCCTTTTTTAGAGGTCTTTTGCCTGTGTTAGAGGTCTTTCGCCTGTGTTAGAGGTCTTTCGCCTGTTTTAGAGGTCTTTTGCCTTTTTTAGAGGTCTTTTGCCTGTGTTAGAGGTCTTTCGCCTGTGTTAGAGGTCTTTTGCCTTTTTTAGAGGTCTTTCGCCTGTTCTAGAGGTCTTTTGCCTTTTTTAGAGGTCTTTTGCCTGTGTTAGAGGTCTTTCGCCTGTGTTAGAGGTCTTTCGCCTTTTTTAGAGGTCTTTTGCCTGTGTTAGAGGTCTTTTGCCTTTTTTAGAGGTCTTTCGCCTGTGTTAGAGGTCTTTCGCCAGATCTGAACTTTTCGATATTCTTTTTGTTCTTCTTGTTCTCCCTCTCTTGGCCAGAAGAAGGGCTATGTTCCCCCTGGCGCTTGGAAGGGGGCCAGAGAGCAGCAAATCCTGACATGTTGCGTCCTTGGAGTGTCTCTTCCACCCCAATCTGTTTGTTGACCTCGTCCAGGAGCTCAGACATGATCTTTGGAGCCATTCTAGCTAAGGTCATTAAGCAGTAGGGGGAGCTTACTCCGTTCATAAATGCGGCTACGGCTACACCTTCATTGAGATCATCGATCATGAGGCTTTCCTGGTTGAACCGGCAAGCGTACTCTTTCAGGCCTTCGTTTGAACTTTGTTTGATTGTGAAGAGGTGGGTGGAAGGCTTAGACTGCTTTCTAGTCCCTACGAAGTGAGTTACGAACTTCGTACCAAGCTCGTTCAAGCTCTGAATCGAGCCTGGAGATAGGCTGTTGCACCACATCCGAGCTGCCCCCTTGAGGGTTGTGACAAAAGCCCTGCATATGATACCATCTGGGACATTCTGGAGCCCTATCATATTTCTAAATTGCTGCCAATGGTCCACTGGATCGGTTGAGCCATCATATGACTCTAGAGCAGGTAGTTTGAATCTGTTTGGGACTGCACAGGTCTGGATGTGCATTGCAAATGGGGATTCAGAATTCCTTACTAGAGTTGCTGCCGAGCTCCCTCCATCGTGGCCTATGGTTTTCATCATTTCGGCCAGCTGGGCTTTTATTTCTGATCTGAGCCTCTGCTCTACTTCTTCAACAGGGCTCTTGTTCGAGATCCTGTCGAACACTGACCCTCGAGGCCTAACATTTGTCTCAAGAACTGGTGGAATGGGGGGTCGACCTCCTCTGCTCACACTTTGTTTTTGAGCCTCTCCTTCGGAGCGTCTTTCTCGAACAACATTAACTTGTGGATTTCTTTTTGAAGATGGTGGGGGAGCTATAACAGAGAACTCATCATAAGATTCTCCTTGTTCAGAACTGGATTGGTCGGGTTCAGACCTACTGGGCCTGCCTCGACTTTTCCTATACCTCCGGCGGCGTTCCCCCAGCCTTTCAACGGCTGGGATTCGCGCAGGGGCTAGGGGAGCCGGTGCAGAAACAGGGGTCAGAGGCGATTCATCTCTTGAACTGTACGAAGGGGATTCTCTTTGAGTCATCAATCTGTCAATCTGGACTTGGAGAGCAGTTTGTTGAGCCACTAAGGCTATCAAGGGGTCTGTTTGGGTGGTGTCTCCTGACTGGGACATGGTGAATGTATGGTTTTTGGCTTTTTTTAGAAGCGTGTGACTTTAAGGAAATGTCTTTCCCACAGACGGCGCCAAACTGGTGGTGTCAAAATCTAGAACAGATAATTGACGACCGACCAATCAATGAATAATGGTGAACTAGAGGTTTAATATTGAATTGTAGCTGTGAATAGTGATTGTGAACAGTATCACCGTATCTGTGAACAGTGGTTATGAACAGTAAATATGAACAGTATCTGTGAACAGTGATTATGAACAGTAAATGTGAACAGTACCTCTGAACAGTAAATGTGAACAGTGGTTATGAACAGTAAATGTGAACAGTACCTCTGGACAGTATCTGTGAACAGTGACCGTGAACAGTACCACCGTATATGTGAACAGTGATTATGAACAGTGCCGGCAGAAACTGATTAAAAATAAAGATGAACACGAGACGTTTTTATTAAGGTAGGTTCCCCCGGTAGCGCTTATGCTAGTCCGGCAGTACGTCCTCCTTTTGTGTGTGCTTGCTTTGTATTAGCTCAAAGGCAATCAATTCGGATGATAATACAAGCTACCAACCTCTCTCTTTCTTTCTATAATTTCCTTAATTCTATTTATAAGTATAGAATTAGGATTACAACTATTTCAACAGAATAAATAATAAACTGTATAGGAGAGAGAGTGTATAAGGATTGGTATTTTTTGGGGTATGAAAAGAGAGAGTATAAGACCCTCAAAAATTGGCTTGTATTTTGGAAAGATGGATGGATATTGGGAGAGAAGGAAGAGATGTTTTTGGTGTGTCTTGAATGAATGAATGAGGGGGGTATTTATAGGTAAATGTAGAAGGGCAAAAAGGTAAATTTGGTAATGTATATGATGTGTATGCTTATGTCACATGTATTCTAGAATGTATATGATGTGTATGCTTAGGTCATATGTATTCTAGAATGTACATGATGTGTATGCTTAGGTCACATAGGTAAAAATGGTATTTTACTGGAGGTAAAAAATAGTATTTTACTGGAGGTAAAAATATGATTTTACTGGAGGTAAAAGTGTTGAATTACCTTCGTAGGCTAATGGTAAAATTATTATTTAACCCCATCAATTATTATTATTATTATTATTATTATTATTATTATTATTATTATTATTATTATTATTATTATTATTTTATTTTTAATACTCTTATCAATTTTTTTTAGGTTAGAAGAGTACTTTTATTTGTATGACTATTTTTTTTACTATATATGGTGTAATTTCGTTCAAAATTTAAAACTAAATTTACAAATTTACAAATTAATTTTATCTCATTTATGATGGATATTTTTATTAGTTTAAATTGAATAATTTAAATTACAAGGAGACAAAAACTCGAACTAAAATTTTAAATTTGGTACATTTCAAGTTTTGATAATAAGTTTGCAAATAGGGAATTGAAGAAGGCTAGTTGAAATCTTGAAAAAGTAAGTATTACAGTTAATCGTTTGTTTCTACTGCAAACGTGAAATTTCACATATATTTACGACTCAAACGGTGTATGTATATTAATACTGATAGAGACAGACATGGTCAACCCTAATTTTGTTTTTGAAACAGTCGGACTGGTTAATTAAAATGATATGATATCAATGTCTGACTTTTGGGGTAGAACGAACGTTGGTCCAACATTTATGCGTGATTCTTGCAATGCTACAATTACCAACAAATCTTATTACACATTTTTATTGGACCCATTATATGGGTTGTATCTTCGTAAGATACAACAAGAGTATGCACCCGGTAAGAATATGTGATAAGATTTATAGATAAGAAAAGTATTTTATGTCTTATTTACATTTTTATATACTACTTTTGTCTCAAATTTTTGTTTGGATTGAAGAGGAGGGGTGGAAACAAAATGTTTAATTAGGAGAGGGAAGGAATGTAATAAAATAGAAAGGAAGGAATTTAATTTTATTATTGTTTGGATAGTTAAAGATGAAAAATAATAAAATGAAAATAAATCTTGTTTGGATAGAGAAAATAAAAGAAAGAATATGAATGTGATTTAATATATTATTAACAAATTAGGGTTGAATTTAAAATAAGGTGAATAATTCATTAAAATCTTTTTCTTTCCCTTCCGGTCCTTCCGTTATTGGAAGGAAACAAAAAAAAGGAATGGAGGGGAGTGACATTCCCTCCCATTCCCTCTATTTCCTCTCCCCTTCCTCTCATAAATATATCAAAACAAGTGAAATGCAATTCTTCCTCCTCTTTTCAATTCCTTTCCTTTCCATTCCTTTAATCCAAACTGACTGTAGGGGTTTATTGTTCAACGAATTCTTTTTTTATTAAGATTCCAATATGTTAGTTGTGGGGTATATATGATCAAATGTATCAACTCTCTCTAGGTAAATAATTTTTTTTTTCAATTTGTTTATGATTGATTATATTAAAATTTGTGCATTTTTAAACAGGCCAGGTGTAATGAGGAGTTTTAATTTGAGAGGGAAGGAATAAGGTCAAGGTCAACCAAATTGATAATCCCACTAAAGAATTCATTTATGTGGTCAGCTTTGGGAGAAGAAAATCTTAATTCAGGTTCGTCTCTCTCTTCCCTTGAATGCTCATACTATTTCATGTATGAAGCAATGGACGCATCTCACATCAATAAGATAGTAACATTGCAGTGAGGCCATTGCTAATTGGTTTTAATTAGATTCGATTCGACCTGTCAATGGGTCGATTTGAGTTGTGTTTATGTTTTATTGTTTTTCAGGGTTTTTGGTTCGAATTTAAAAGAGTGACTTTTTTATTGGGTGAAAATATGGTATCCAAATCCGATTCGTTATCTTAATGAATGACCTGACCTAACCTATTATTACCCATTAAGTGAAACAATTTGTTTTGAGTCGAATACGTTAGCAACCTAATGAGAAAGAAACAGATATGTACATATATTAAACTCAACAAAGACGTTTATTTTACACATTCTTGAACTAACAAACATATGCATGTATTTATTATCTATATAATGTTACAAATTATTTACTTTTAAAGATAATAAGATATTAGTGGGCCAATGTATGGGTACATATTGTAGTATACAAAATATATAAATACAAGCATTCATATATTATTAACAGGTGTTACGTGTTAACATATATTAAATGACCTGATCCGTTAACTTATCGTGTTTTACTAGGTCAGCACTAATATGACCCGAAGTTGTAAGTCTCCACCCATAAAGTTGTGCTGATTCATATCGTATTATTATGCTGTGTCCTATTTTGCCATGTCTAAATTTGAGAAGGATTAATTTGTTATAGACCATTTTAGCCAATGCATAGTTGTCACTTAGATATATTTGTGCCTCTCCTATTATTTATTCGATAAATATTACTTTGTTTCAAATTATTAAGTTCACTGCGTTTTTCGGAATGCTGAATTAAATTTTAGTTAGACATAATTCGATTTATAAAATCCCACCATAATAAACTAATTTTGTTCTTATGAAAAGATGTTGATGAATATGGATATGGTGGTTAAAATAATTAAGTAATAGAAGTATAATTTATGTTCCCGCGTTTCACTTGCATTACTGCACAGTGCACATCATTAAAATACTAAGAAAAGCAGCTAATATGTGTTGTCCTTCATCTTATGAATACATGAAATGAAGATAGGGTGGCGTTATTGCCAGAGCAATGCACCATAATGAAAGCATATTGTACAACTTCTCATAGCAGTACTTTGCTTTGGCAATATGGTTACCCATGAAGATATTTACAGAAGCAAGCTAAGAGAAAGTGTCACTAGATCTGTGAAGAATTTTAGGTATAGCTGTTTCAAAATTTTGATTCCAAGACACTAGAGCTCTACATGGCTTATGTGAAACAAATTAAAAGATTAGGTCACTCGATGCCCATATCAAGATATATCAACATGAATATGTTCTTATGTGGGATGGGAAAATTTTGTCAAGATCCACTAATCTTTGATTGATAAATTTAGCTTTCTAGGGAGTTGTAAACCTTTCAAAAAGGACTGAATGGAAGAACTAATGATAATCATCTTAAACGGCTGAACTAGTGGTGCAATCTTTGATAACTATACAACCTACTGGAAGATGAATCTTATTCATTCGTATTCCACTGACAAAATTTCAGTCATGCATTTGCTGTCATTTCCTGTACCCGGACTGAAATTTGTCTATTGTTCATTAACCTTACATATATAGGCTACTGAAATGTTGAAACATTTTGCCCAAAGACTTATGACTGAAAACATACATTTCTAAGCTCACACACACATATATAGAGAGAGTTGTTCAAAATTGGTATTTGCATTTTCTTGTATAACTAACAAATTTGGATCATGTATCTCTGTTGTGTTGTGAAGATTTAGAGAGAATGATTCTTTTATTCCATAATGATAAAACTGAATACAAAGCAACTTAATATATATGGGAGACACGACTCCTAACCTACCTAAAATAAATAACATAACCTAAAATAAAATAAATAATACTAAATTATCAATACTCCCCCTCAAGTTGGTGCGAAGATATCTGTCATGCCCAACTTGCTCACTTGAAATTCAAACGGTTGCCTTAACAGGCCTTTGGTTAAGATATCTGCCACTTGTTGATTAGATGGAACAAAGGGAGTACATATTATTCCACCTTCTAGCTTCTCTTTGATGAACTGCCTATCAATCTCAACATGTTTCGTCCTATCATGTAAGACCGGATTGTGGGCAATACTGATAGCAGCCTTGTTATCGTAGTATAGCTCCATCGGGAGACTTATTGGCCTTCTGAGTTCTTCTAAGACCCTTTGTAGCCAAAGAACCTCACATAATCCTTGAGCCATTGATCTGAATTCAGTTTCTGCACTGCTTCTAGCAACAACACTTTGCTTCTTGCTTCTCTATGTAACTAAGTTGCCCCAAAGAAACGTACATTAGCCAGAAATAGACCATCTATCAGTAACCGATCCAACTCAATCTGCATCAGTATACACCTCTATCCCTCTTTTGTCGTTCTTCCTAAAGAACAGACCTTTCCTTGGGGAACCTTTGAGGTAACGAAGAATACGGTACACAGCTTCTAGATGCTCTTCACAAGGTGAGTGCATGAACTGACTAACCATGCTCACAGCGAAAGCGATGTCAGGGCGTGTATGAGACAAGTAGATCAGTTTCCTAACTAGCCTTTGGTATCTCCCTGTTTCGACTGGAACACCGTCTTTAACATCTCCTAGTTTGATACCCAGTTCTATGGGAGTATCCGATGACTTACATCCACTCATCCCAGTTTCTGACAGCAGATCCAATATGTATTTCCGTTGTGAAACTATAATACCATTTTTTGAATGCGCCACCTCCATTCCAAGGAAGTATCGTAGGTCGCCAAGATCCTTAATCTCAAATTCTCTGGCAAGATTTCGTTTTAGTCGATTCATTTCTTCAACATCATCCCCGGTCAAAATCATATCATCCACATAAATAAAGATAACAGAAAGCTCGTTTCTTGTGGACGTCTTTGTGAAGAGAGTATGATCAGACTGCCTTTGATTATATCCTTGGCCCTTGAGAAACTTCTTTAATCTTTCGAACCACGCCCTAGGGGATCGTTTAAGGCCATACAAAGACCTTTTTAGCTTGTAGATTTTTGTCCCAAATTCCTCAGCGAAACCAGGTGGAGGTTCCATATAGACTTCGTCTTCTAAGTCTCAATTTAAAAAGAAATTTTTCACATCTAATTGATTCAGAGGCCAGTCTAGGTTAGCTGCAACTGATAAGAGAACTCGAATTGTATTTAGTTTTGTCACTGAAAAAAAGGTTTCGGAGTAGTCCATTCTATACGTTTGAGTGAAGCCTTTAGCAACCATGTGAGCCTTGTACCGTTTCACTGACCCATCTGAGTTATACTTCATAGTGAATACCCATTTACAACCAAAAACTGTCTTTCCTTCTGGAAGCTTTACTTTCTCCGAAGTAGCATTCTTCTCCAGTGTTCTCATCTCCTCATACACAGCTTCTCTCCACTTCAGAACATTTAGACCCTCTTGAACAGTGTTAGGAATAACCATATTTGACACATGAGAGATAAACGCAGAATAAGAGGGTGAGATATTTTTATATGACATAAAGTTCGAAATGAGATATTTGGGAGATTTCGTACACGCTCTAACTCCTTTTCTAGGAGCAATAGGAAGATCCAGTTGATCAGACTGAGTTGACTCGGTATTATCTTGATAACTATCTTTAGGTATCTCGGAAGAGTCATCGTGAGTATCATGATCCACCTCCAGGTTAGATTCTTGGGGTTGCTGAGGGATGGTTTCCTTCCTTCTTTGTTCTGAATTTTTTCTAGAATAAACAAGACCTTTATACCGTTTTGCACACATCTCTGGTCCATTGGTAGTTAGATTTTGGGATGACACTAGCCTTGGTTATTCACCATTACCAACACAAGTATCTTCAATATTTAATTCATTTGTTTTCCCAGATTGTGTGTTAAAATAATTAGGTATTTGTTCATACAAAACATCAACCACTGAATTATCGAAACCACAACCACTATCTTCACTCGTGCTCTCCCCCTAAAGATGGGAGTCGTTGTAATAGGATTGCCCCTCGAAGAAAATAACATCTATAAAGATGTACAATTTTTTGGAAATCGGGTCAAAACATTTATACCCTTTCTGATTTGTAGGATAGCCTACAAAAATACATTTGTGTGCCTTGGGATCAAGTTTAGAATATTTTGGGTCATGATTAAGAACAAAGGCAACACTTTCAAATATTTTTAAGGGAATATCCCCTAATAACCGAGTGTTTGGAAATAGGTCAAAAAGCAATTTGATAGGGGCTTTAAATTTCAAAGTTTGTGTTGGAAGCCGGTTAATAAGGTAAGTAGCTGTCAAAATTGCATCTCCCCAAAGGTGTTTAGGAACTTTAGTTTGAAAAATTAAAGCTCTAGCAACTTCAAGTAGATGTCTATTTTTCCTTTCGGCAACTCCATTCTGTTGAGGAATATAATTACAAGAACTTTGATGGATTATCCCATTTTTAACGGAAAAATCCCCTAACATTTTATTAAAAAATTCCTTCTCATTATCACTCCGAAAAATTTGAATTTTGGTTTGAAATTATGTGTGTATCATGGTGTAAAAGTTTTGGAACACACTTCCAACTTTTGATTTTTCTTTTAAGAGAAATACCTAACATACTCTAGTGTGGTCATCAATGAAAATAACAAACCAACGTTTGCCAGACCAAGTGGGCACTCTAGAGGGACCCCAAACATCACTATGAATCAAGGTGAAAGATTGTGATTTCTTATACGATTGAGACGGAAAAATCGTGCATTGATGTTTCACTAATTCACAAGATTCACATCGAAATTTAAGCAAATTTTTATTCATTAATAACTTGGGAAACAAATGCTTTAAATACTGAAAGTTTGGATGTCTTAACCTATAATGCCATAACAAAATCTAACTATCACTAGAAACAGAAATAGAATTAAAACAAGTCTGCCGGTCTTGCCTTCTAGAGGTAGACCCATTATTGAAGAAGTAGAGACGCCCATCCTATTTAGCAACGCCAATCTTCTTCCCTGAATTTGAATCCTGAAATTCACAATGAGAAGACCAAAAGTTAACATGACAATTGAGATCAAGAGCTAATTTGCTAACAGATATAAGATTATACGATAGATGAGGGACATGTAAGACATCTTCAAGAGTGAGAGATGGAGAAACAATTATGGTTCCTTTGCCAGCAACTGCAACGAAGGAACCATCAGCAATTTTAACTTTCTGATTTTCTGCACACGGAATATATGACGAAAAGAATTCCAAGATACCGGTCATGTGGTCAGTGGCCCCTGAATCTAATATCCAGTTGTTATGGGATTTGATGCAGGCAATTGTAGCTGTAAACTTATTACCTGAATTAGCTATGGAACATGAGGAGCCAGAGTTTCCTAAGGAATGTGATTGAACCATTTTACACAGATGCCCCATTTGTTCCTTTGTGAATGGAAGTGGTTATGAGGAAGACTGCTGCTCTGAATTTGCATTGCTTGCTTAGAATGCTCGTGTTACTCCCCTTGTTTTGTTATCTCGCTTCTTCCAATTTGTTGGTTTGCCATGAAGCTTCCAACACCTATCCCTAGTATGACCTGGCCACTTACAATGATCACACCACAATCTCTATTTTCTTCCCCGCTTATCACTATCTACTGTTCTATCATGAACTACTAAAGCAGACCCTTCACCCTCTGCAAGGGGTTCACGTTCGTCTCTCAACATCACACATTGTCGAGCCTCTTCTCTTCGTACCTCTGAAAACACTTCTCTGATAGTCGGCAAGGGTATCTTTCCTAAAATACGACCTCAAACTTCGTCTAGATCCTTGTTTAGTCCAGCCAAGAAGACAAACACACGATCTCGCTTAACCTTCTTCTTGTAACGAGTATTATTATTCGGGTTTTCCTACTCTTCGGTTTCAAACAAATCCAACTCTTGCTGTAACCCCACGATCCCCTTGTTGCATCTTCCACAACTGGTTATTGAGTTCGAACATTTGAGAATAGTTGTCTAGATCATAGTACGTTTCTTTAACCGCTTTTCAGATATCTCGAGCAGTTGGCAAGAACATGTAGGGTTTACTAAGTCCAGCCTCCATGGAATTGATCAACCACGAGGTAACCATTGAATTATCCTCTCGCCACAATTTGAAGCTCGGGTTGTTAACTGGTGGTGGTACCACCTCACCATTCACATAACCTAATCGTCTTTTGCCGTCAATAAACAGCCTCATCGATTGAGCCCATTCGAGATAGTTTCTTCCATTCAACTTATGACTGATGTTTGCCACCGGATTATCATTCACCGAATAAATTAATGCAAACTGCGATATAGGATCTACGTTGTTGGACGTAAAAGAACGACTTGTGGTGGACCGACTAGTTGAATCTGTAAAACCTGGAGCAGTAGCACCCACCATAGCAAGTTTATAGTTCATATAGAGCCACAAATATCTAAAAGCCTAACGGATCCATCCAAAAGCTCATCGACCCATTTCTTTGATGGTGAGATAGAGCTCCATTTCTTTGATAGTGAGATAGAGCTTGTTTGGTCTGTGGCAAATTAAGAAGTTCATCCAGGGATTTGTACAAGTCTTCCAATGAAGATAGACTGTTGCAAATTGTCTCTGCAGTTAGGGTGATAGATGCCTCCAATGTTTGTATCTTGTTTATCTGGGATTCGACTCTAAGAGTGGTAGGATGTGATCTGGAGGGAAAACTTAAAGATCGAATGTGGTAACTACTGTTGGATCTTGAGAAAGAACTAGCCATTGTTTTTGTTTTTCTTGTTTTGTCTCTATTAAGATTTGAAAGCTCAAACTTGTGATGGTAACTAACAGCTCCATGCCTCGTTATTTATACATAGAGAAACAGTTTTGAAAGGAGACTACAGAAATCAGACTGTTAAATAATGTGATTAGCATGTGATGGCAGATTGTGTCTTCCTCTGAATTCGGCCAGCTTGTTAAACATATAGCCAACAAAGCTCTAATAATTGGGTTACTTCTTTGGTCCCCATGATCATAATCATATGTTAGTGGCCTCCCTTGCTGCCTTAAGTTTAGTATTGTACTATTGGTAATGACTTGTCTCTGCATAAGTGGCGTGTCAGAGTTGTCTCATTTCTAGGAAGCTTAAGTCATCGGCAACAATAAAACACGTTATTGATAGGGATCTAAAGATCAAGATCCAGCTCCAGCTCCAGCTCCAAATCAATATATCTAATACATAGGCAAATAGTTTGGAAAGGAGACAAGAGGAATCATATATTGTTCATAACAATGCAATACACTTGATTTAAAGCATACTCTGGTACTCTACCAGAAATCAGAGATCTTTCAAATATTTAATCTTTCAAAGAAGCTGAAATTTCAAATTCAGTTGCTTTATCTCGTTGTTATTAGTTACTTACAAGTTGAAGATGGATATGTGGTGAGTTAAGACAAATAGTGAAAGTGTGATATATATATATATATATATTTATGTATTTGTACACGGGTGGCCTAGTCACAATGTTCCCCATAGGGACTGCGGCCAGCCAATATAGAAAGAATCATTTAAGTGCATGATTAAATTATAAGGACATTCAGGTAATTAATGTTTATTATACTTGATTTGTGAGTTCTTGTGCAGTATTGACCTTAATTCATATAGAATGTTATCTTTGCTTGTATTGAATTGAAAAACATTTACAAAAATTAATAAAAATATATATTAGTGTAGCTCAAACTACGGTCAGCATAGAACAAGAGATCTTACATCAAAAGTTAAATAAATTGCCAAACATTTGTTTTCAAGCCACTGGTGCTTTTACATTGGTTGATGGAAAGATGACGAGGATGGATTTAGCGTATTTTATAGATCAAATAAACATATACACAGCAAGATATATATATATATATATGGATAGAGAGAGAGGGGCAGAGAGAGAGAGGAAACAGTGAATATATGATCAAAGTTGGTATTGTATTTTCTTGTTTAACTACAAAATTCAGATCATGTACAAAGTTTCAAAACCCTTGGAATATCCTTTAATATTTGGATGCCAATGAAGGGTTTAAGGGATACAATATTTATTGACATCACATTAGTAGGAGGAGATGGTGTTTTGGAGAGAGGCTCTTTGTTCTAACCATTTTCCTAAACACGCCTTCAAAACCATTCTCAATGCCCTCAATGATACCCTCCATGCCTTCAAGATTTTCAAGCTGGTTTTCGCATTCTACTACTTCACCCTTGTTCATCAACTTTGAAACCAGTGACCATTTACTTCGCTTTGGCTTTGAGACTGGTACGGACACAAATAACAAGATGGATTGGAAGATATAAATCCCCACTGCTCTAACTTCTCTTACTACTTTGATCTTTGCCGACACATTGTGATCTAGATCTAAGAGTGCCGTGCATGCAGTTTTCTGGCTTTCCATTTGTTTGAGAGATGAACTTAATTTTTTGGCATCCTTCTTCATTTTCTTTTGGAAGGAAGTGTATTTGGTGATGCTACTTTCCATGCTTAAATCTCCCTTTCTCATTCGTATAGCTGATTGAAGATCTCTTACATATTCCTTTATTTATGACACTATCCCTTAGAGACCCACAAATAGTAGGATTGTTTCCACATTGAACGTTATAGGCTGTAAATAGTATATTAGGAAGGTAGATAATTATGGGATCCTAATTAGTAGGATTGTTTCCTTATGTAAGTAGGACTTTTGTGTATATATATGTGTAATCATTCTTCTAGTAATACAAATAATCTAATTTTTTGCTCATCTTAGATTACATGGTATTAGAGGTTGGTTTTCTGGGAGGTCCAAGGTTCAAACCTTGGCACCTTCATCCCCTATTTGTTAATCCGAAATTCGAAATTCAAAATTTGTCTGCTCTCCATGTGAGAGTATGGGGTTGCACGTAAGGGAGGGTGTTAAGTATGTCCATGTGCAAGTATGAGGTCGCACGTGAGGGAGGGTGTTAAGTATGATATTCATTACATTTTTTTCTCCTAACAACTTAAGCTTTTAGGAGAGATGGAGGAATTAGGGTTTTCTTTCTTGGTTTACGTTTGCTAGTTAAACGGCAAACTAAGGTTTGCTAAGGCTTCGACCTTCAAAATTTGTTCAGTAGTCTATAAAGACTGTTTAGTCTCACCTCCTACCCAGGGAAGAATGCCTTCTGCCACCCAGTACTCGCTCAAAATCTGGTGTTCAAAAGCTTAGTGCATGGCCCTCACTCGCCGCCATAAGTTTTTGCCGCTTTCCCATGCGTCGGCGCATGGAGGCGCCCGCCAACGTTTAACCTCCGGCCACCGCTGTTGGCTTCATCTCAGCATTTTCAACACGTATATGTGCTTGGTTTGGTTCAGTTCGACTATATTTGGTGCAGATCTAAGCTTGGTTTAATTTAGTTTTATTTGTACATTCTCTGAGCGCTCCAAATCTGACGTGCGCTTGGTTCCAGATTTAAAACTGCCCTAAAACAGTTTCTAGGGGTGATTTGTTCATCTTTTGTGCTCTGTGGTTGTTGGTTAGTTCGTTCTTTCCTTTATTTATTTTTTGTGGATTGTGGTTGGTTCGTTTTTCTCTCTTTACTATAGTTTTATTTGTTCTTGTGTGCTTTATAAATAAAATTATTTAAATCATGAATGATAAAAAGACAATAGTTATTTCGGCGATGTTAAAAATCACTAACCATAAGCTTAATGGCTTTAATTACCTGGATTGGAGTAAAACATTTCGAATTTATTTGTGAAGTATCGATAATGGTGATCATATGATTAATGATCCACTCTTAGATGATTCTAGGCAGACATGGTTAAGGGAGGATGCTCGATTATTCCTGCAGTTCCAAATTCCATTGAAAGTGACGTCATTAGTTTGATTAATCACCGTGAATTGGTTAAGGAATTACTAGATTATCTGGATTTTCTATATTATGAGAAAGGGAATATTAATCGCATTTATGATGTGTGCAAATCGTTTTACCAAGCAGAAAAACAGGACATGTCTATTATGCATTACTTTATGAATTTTAAGAAAACTTTAGAAGAACTTAATATGCTGTTACCGTACAGTATTGATATAAAAGTTCAGCAAAATCAAAGGGAGAAAATGGCTATCATGAGCTTTCTAGCTGGGCTTCCATCTGAATTTGAAACTGCAAATAACTAGATTCTTTCTAGTCATGAGATCTCCTTTTTAGAGGATGTGTATATCAAAGTTCTTCGCACAGAAGGAAATCCACTTGTTCAAACTCCATCTGTTTCGTTAAATAGTGCTTTGGTTAGTAGAAATACAGAGTATGAACTTAAGCGATCACAATATTGGGGAGGCAACCAATGAGAGGGATCGAACAGTAATAATTTTGATACTCGTGCACATAATTCAAGAGGAAGTGTGACTCAAATACAGGACTCCGGTGGGATTGTATGTCATTACTGGCATGATCCAGGGCATTTTAAACGGGATTGTAAGAAGCTTCGGTCTAGGACTCAAAAAGCTCATTCGGCCCATATTGCATCTATTAATGATATGGTTAAAAAATCAGTAATGATCCCTGTCGACGAGTTTGCCAAGTTCCCTAAATACCAAGAATTTCTAAAGTCCTCATCCACTTCAGTCACGTCCGTCATTGCTATTGCCGATTCAGGTAAACCAAATACGTGCTTTGTTTCTTCATCATCTAAATAGGTCATTGATTCTGGTGCCAAATATCATATAACAGGTAATAATAGCCTCTTTTTTACTTCTTCAGTCACATACATCCCATTATAGTGTTACTTTAGTAGATGGATCACCATCTTTCGTTCTGGGGTCTGGAATAATCGCACTAAGCCCTTTGCTTCCTTTATCATTTGTCCTATTTTTACCTCAATTATCCTTTAATCTAGTTTTTGTAAGCTAGTTTACTCATGCCCTTGATTGTTGCATTTTATTCTTTACTGATTATTGCTTGTTTCAAGATCTTATGATAAAGAAAATTATTAGTAAGAGACATGAATCGAGAGGCCTCTACATCCTTGACACACAGATACCCAAATCCGTTGCATGTTCGGGTGTCACATCTGCGTTTCAGGCTCATTGTAGGCTAGGCCACCCTTATCTTCCTCTGCTTAAGGAATTGTGTCCACATTTTAGCAAGGTGTCTTCATTAGATTGTGAGTCATGTCAGTTTGCAAAACATGTTAGAGTCCTCGTGTTTGGTTTGGAAAATTTAGCCAAGCTATTGAGATGTTTTGCATGGCAAAAAGTAAGTCTGACCACTCGGTATTTTACAAACAATCTAAAGCAGGCATCACTGTGTTAGTTGTGTACGTAGATGACATTGTCATTACTGGGAGTGATACTACGGTAATCTCATCTCTTTAAGTCCTTTCTTCATAGTTAGTTCATATAAAAGACTTAGGGACATTAAAGTACTTGTTAGGTGTCGAAGTCAAAAGAAGTAAAAAGGGTATCTTTTTATCTTAGAGGAAATATGTTCTTGACTTATTAGTTGAGACAGGAAAGTTGGGAGCAAATCCATGTAGTACTCTGATGATTCCTAGTGTACAATTGACAAAAGATGGTAAACCATTCGAAGATTCTGAAAAATATAGAAGATCGGTGGGAAAGTTAAACTATCTTACAGTGACTTGCCTAGATATTGCGTATTCTGTTAGTGTGGCGAGCTAGTTTATGTCGTCCCTGACAGTTCATCGTTAGACAATGTTAGAATAAATTTTGTGTTACTTGAAAGGAGCGCTTAGACGTGGCATCTTGTACGCCGATCATGAACACACTTGTATTAAATATTTCTTAGATGCACATTGGGCAGGTTCCAAGGTGGATAGAAGATCGGAAGATCCACATCAGGCTATTGTATTTTTGTTTGAGGAAATTTGGTCTCATGGAAAAGTAAGAAGCAAAGTGTTGTGTCACGATCCAGTGCAGAATCAGAATATAGAGCAATGGCTCAGTCCGTGTGTGAAATAATGTGGATATGTCAGCTCTTAACTGAAGTAGGGATTAAGACATCGGTACCAGCAAAATTGTGGTGTGATAACCAAGTTGCCATATATATTGCATCTAATCCCGTGTTCCATGAACGAATGAACATATTGAAATTGATTGCCATTTTGTCTGGGAGAAGATACAGCAAGGATTAGACTGGAGAGCAATTGGGTAACCTTTTCACAAAAGCCTTAAACGGGATTCGGGTTGATTATCTTTGTAACAAGCTAGCATGATCAATATCTATGCTCCAGCTTGAGGGTGAGTGTTTTAGGCTGTAAATAATATATTAGGAAGGTAGATAATTAAGGGATCTTAATTAGTAGGATTGTTTCCTTATGTAAGTAGGACTTTTGTGTATATATATGTGTAATCATTCTTCTAGTAATACAAGTAATATACTTTTCCGCTCATCTTAGAATACATTGAAGAATAAGTAGCCATAGTTTCTTCTTTTTCTTTTTCTTCTCTCTTTTGAGAATTGAAAGTGGGAACTTTTGATGGGAACCAACAGCTCCGTGCCTTGTTATTTATAGATAGAGAAATAGTTTTGAAAGGAGACAAGAAGAATAATGTATAGTAAATAACAAAGTAATTAGCATGTGATGGCAGTCTAGTCTTCCTTTCAATTAGGCAAGCTTATTACACTTATAGCCATCAAAGCGCTAATAGTTGGCTATTTCTTTAGTCCCCTTGATCCATATCATTAGTTGGTTGTCTCCCCTGCATTTTGCCATTATTGCCACATTTCAAAATGTGCTTAGTACTATAAAATTGGAACTGACCTGCATCTACATATGAGGCCTGTCAGGGCTGTCTCATTTTGAGGAACCATAACTCATAATCAAAACAAGAAAATGAATAGCTGTAAAGATTGTGCAGAGATCGAGATCAAATTGTCAAAGATTTATAATATTTTTTCTGAGATGCAAATGTGGAATTGAAATATATTAAATATGTGCACGTATGGCTTGTTGTCCAATTGTTACATTTTATATTTAGCCAATAATCCTCTAGGTTTAGATGACTATAAGATGGTCATATCACCTCCTGTTTTCATAATCCATTTTAGGGTAACACACAGGTAGCTATTAATATAGAAAATGGACATCAAATAAGAACTTATTTTATGCTTCCATGAAGGCCTTCTCATTTACCAAAATGCTTAAAATTCATTTTTGGGCCAAAAACTCAAAAGTGAAGGCGGAAGTGTTAGGAGTCTGTGGCTGTTCCAAAGAGAAGCTAGGAGAGACCCTACAATAAAAGTTAGCTAAATGTCCAAATAGAAACATATCAAAAAAATAATTATGGTCATGTTTTGATGGCATCTCTAATTATGATTTTCGTTTTCATAAACCATTGCTATTCCTTAAATTGATATCTCGAGCTTTAAATTGAATATCAAAGTTGTAGCTTTTTGCCTAATTTATGCAATCTTCTAAAATTGTACAGATTGATGTTCATTGCAAGCATTTTTAAGTGGTGGACTTGTTCGTGAACGAATTGGTCCCCTATGGTAACTGTAGTTCAAAGGTATTTTGCAAGACGATCTATGGGGTATTTTCTATTCGTTGAATACTTAAATCAATGTATTTCTTATGTGTCCTTGTCTGTTTTTACATAAATGCATAATGGATGGGGTTGGTTGATAATTTCCAGTCTTTGCATACTGTCTACCATAAATTAGAGCATCTTATTAAATATTTAATATATTTTTAAAGAAGTTGAATTTTCAAATTCAATGGCTATACTATGAGCCATGCCATTGCATACAGTAATTGCTTACAGGAAGGTGTGATTTATATATATGTGTACACGGGTGGCCATATTCACAATATTCCCCATAAGGTTTGCAGCCAGCCAATATAAAAAGGACCATTTAAGTCTTAGCATGATCAAATAATTAAAGATATATAAAATTAATATTTATTGCAGTTGATCTGTGAGTGAATGCAGCATTGACCTTAATCTGTACGAAAAGTTATGCTTGGTTATAGTGAAATGGAATTATTTACAAAAAAAAATAGCATGAGATAAAATATGGTTACAAAAACTATGGTTATGCGAGAGCAGGATTACATGATTTGGACTTGGAAAAGTTTAGTGAAGAAACTCGAAATCGAAACACAGTTTCTCATTCAGAAATCGATGATGCCCATGGACTGGAAGGACTGGAGTACTGGTAGTTGAATTGAAGGAATGAACTAGTAAACCAATCTTTGATAATAGTTGAACTTAATGAAAAGTGAATCCTATTCTTCAAAATGGCATGGAGTCATGGACACACAAAGATATAGTATCTATATCTATATACATATATAGAGAGAGGGGAAACATTGAATATCGAATCTGAATCGTTATTGTATTTTCTTGTATATCTACAAAATTTGGATCATGTACAAAGTTTGTGAATGGAAATATAAACCCCTTGGCATGTCATCAAAAAATTCGGATTCAAATGAATGGTTTCGGGGGTTAATATGTAAGAGAGATGGCATTAGTAGGAGATGGTGTTTAGGAGAGAGGCCCTTGTTCTAACCAATCTCCTAAACACTCCCTCCAAACCACTCTCAATGCCCTCAATGCTACCCTCCATGCCTTCAAGATTTTCGAGCTGCTTTTCGCATTCTACTACTTCACCCTTGTTCTTCAACTTTGAAAGCAATGACCATTTACTTCCCTTTGGCTTCGAAACCGGCACAGATACAAACAACAAGATGGATTGGAAGATAGAAATTTCCACTGCACTAACTTGTCTTAGTACTTGAATCACCACCGAGACATGTTGATCTTCATCTAGTATAGCGGAGCCTACAGTTTTTCTTTCCATCTGTTTGAGAGATGCAATCAATCTTTTGGCATCCTTCTTCATTTTCTTTTGGAAGGAACTGTATTTAGCGATGCTGCTTTCATTGCTTAAATCTCCCTTTCTCCTCCTGAGAGCTGATTGAAGATCTCTAACATGTTCCTTAATTTGTGACACTAAATCCCTTATAGAGCCACAAATATCTAAAAACTTCACGGATCCATCCAAAAGCTCATCAACGCATTTCTCACGTTGATGGTGAGATGGAGCTTTTTGGGTCCGCGGCAAATTGAGAAGATCATCCGCGCATTGGTGCAACTCTTCCAAGGAAGATATACCATTGCAAATTTCCTCCGCTGTTGGAGTGACAGATGTTTGGATCTTGTTTAACTCGGCTTCGACTCTAAGGGTAGTAGGATGTGATGTGCTAGGAAAACTTGCTGATCGAACATGGTGGTTAATGTTGGATCTTGAAGAAGAACTAGCCATTGCAATATTGCTTTTTCTTGTTTTTCTCTCTTTGAAGATTTGAAAGCTCAAAATTGTGATGGTAACTAACAGCTCTATGCCTTGTTATATATACATAGACGAATGGTTTTGAAAGGAGACAAGAAGAATCATATATTGTTCAATACAATGTAATTAGTCTGTGGTCTTCCTTTGAATTCAATTATATTGTCATAAATGTGGCCAACAAAGTTCAAATAGTTTGTTATTTCTTTAATCACAATGATCAGAATCATGAGTTAGTTGCTTCCCCTGCATTGTGTCATCACTGCCACAATTATCGCGTGTTAATTATTAGTATACTATACAATTGGAGTTGACTTGCCTCTGTACACGAGGCCTGACAGAACTGTCTCTTTCGGAGGAACCTTAATTCATAATCCACAACAAAAAAAAAAAAAATGCAAATGTAGCCTTAAATATTATGCAGAGATTGAGATCCAGATTTTAAAATATTAATAACATTTAATTGGGATATATTAAATATGCACACGTATTGGTTGTTGTCTAGTAGAATAATGCTCTTGGTTTAGATGACTATAAGAAGGTGAAATCCCCCCCTGTTTTCATAAACCATTTCAGGGGAACACATGGGTAGCTATCAATAACATTCTTACTTCACACTTTTATTTCTCTCTCTCTCTCACTCTCTTAGATGAACTAGATTTTATACACGTGTGCTACACGTGGTTTTAATACTTGACAAATGTCATTAAGTCTATTAATAAATATATACATACTAAGAATTAAATAATTAATACGAAATAAAAATAATAACAAATAAACAAAACAATTGAATAATTTGTATGAAAAAAAATAATAAATAAACAAAACGAAGTATCAAGTGTAAATTTATTTGATTTTTCTTTACCAACCTAGAAGCCTTGTAATTTTAATACGATCTATTAAATAGCTTCCTTCTTGGGAAGTTTGTTACGAAAATTGTATTGAAAGAACACATAATTCAATACAAATTTTAACTTGTTTAATTATTTTAACTAAATAAAGTAGAGTTTAAATTTATTTGGAATACTAGTATTAGTATAAAAATATATGGAGTAATACACTTGTAGTCTTATACTATTTTATTTAATGGAAATCAAGCTTAAAATTTTTGTATAATTATTTTACCAAAATAGAGTAGAGTTTGAATTTGTTTGAAATACTAATACTAATATAAAAATATATGGAATTATACTATTTTATGTAATATAAACCTTAAAATCTTTTGTTTAAAATTAAGGGTATATTTATCTTTACAAAAAAAAAATACTTAAATTATTCGTGTTTTTATGTATAGCATAGATGTATAATGGTTTGGGTTGGTTGTTAAGTTCCGGTCTTTGCATACTATTACCTATTGCCACCCCAATCGATCTGTCTAACAGAAATTAGAGCACCTTTCAAATATTTAATCTTGTAAACGAGTTCAAATTCAATGGCTATACAATGAGTCATGCCATTGCATACGGTGGGTAAAAAATAATAATGAAGGTTTGATTTAAATATTATGCAAACTAGTGGCCATATTCGCAATGTTCCCTATGAGGTTTGCAGCCAATATAAACAGGACCCATTTACTTGCATGATCAAATTATTAATATATATTTATATATAGCTAATATGTATTGTACTTTATCTATGAGTTCTACTGCCGCATTGACCTTATTTTATATGGAAAGTTGGGTTTTCCTTGTATTGAAATGAAAATATTTACAAAAAGTAAAAAAAAAAAAGCTATAGTTAAAACCACGGTTAATATAGAACAACAGGAAAAATTGAGGAACACTGGAATTCAAGCCATTAATTCTCTGAATGGTTGATTTAAGCTGTACAGATAACTTGAATGCATTTAGGGTTTTGGATATATATAAGCAAAGACAGGCCAATCAGTGCACAGTAAAATTATAAAGGAATTGAAAGATGTTCTAGCTGCTTTGGGCCTGGAAAGATTAATGAAGAAACTTCGAAATCAAACAAAGTTTCTTATTTGGAAATTCACGATGCCCATGTACTGAAAGTAAATGAGTACTGATCACTGAGTTGAAGGGCAGAATAAGTATACCAATCTTTGATAATCCTAAAACTTAGTGAAATATAAGTCGTATTCTTAAAAAGGGAACAACAATACTCACATGGTCATACAAACATATATATATAGAGACAGAGAATAAATACTGAGTATAGCATAGGATCAAAATTGGCATTGTATTATCTGGTATAATGGATTATGTACAAAGTTTCTGAACTGAAAATATAAACCCCTTGGCATATCCTCTAAAATGTGGATGCTAATGAAGGGTTTGGGGGATGGAATTTCTATTGAGAGTAGGAGATGCTGTTTAGGAGAGAGGCCCTTGTTCTAACCAACTTCCTAAACATGCGCTCTAGACCATTCTCAATCCCTTCAATGCTACCCTCCAATCCTTGAATATGTCCGAGCTGGTTTTCGCATCCTACTTCATCCTTGTTAATCATTTTTGAAAGCAACGACCATTTGCTTTGCTTTGGCCTCGAAACTGGGACAGATATGAATAACAAGATGGATTGGAAGATAGAATTCCCCACGGCACTTACTTCTCTTAGTACTCTGATTACCACTGACATGTGGTGATCAACATCTAAGAGAGCTGAGCCCGCAATTTTGTTCTCCATTTGTTTGAGCGATGCACTCAATCTCTTGGCGTCCTTCTTCATTTTCTTCTGGAAGGAAGTGTATTTGGAGATGCTGTTTTCCATGCTTGAATCTCCCTTTCTTCTCCGGAGAGCCGATTGAATATCTCTAACATTTTCCACAATTTGTGAGACTAAATCTCTTATAGAGCCACACATATCTAAAAGCCTCACAGATCCGTCCAACAGCTCATTGACCCATTTCTCATGTTGGTGGTGAGATAAAGCTTGTTGGGTCTGTGGCAAATTGAGAAGCTCATCCACGGATTTATACAAATCTTCCAATGAAGATAGACAGTTAGAAATTGTCTCTACCGTTGGAGTGGCAGATGTTTTGATCTTGTTTAGCTCGGCTTCGACTCTAAGAGTGATAGGATGTGATGTGCTGGGAAAACTGAGAGATCGAATGTGGTAGCTGATATTGGATCTTGAAGAAGTAGCCATTGTTATATTTCTTTTTCTTGTTTTCTCTCTTTCAAAATTTGAAAGCTTAAAATTGTGATGGTAACTAACGGGTCTATGGATTGTTATTTATAGATAGACAAATAGTTTAGATGCATGGGAGACAAGAGGTATCATAGACTGATAACAATGTGACTAGCATGTGGTCCGTGTAAGTCTTCCTTTGAATTAGGGAATCTTGTTAAACACATGGCCAACAAAGCTCAAATAATTGGCTATTTCTTTAGTCACCATGATCCGTATCATTAGTTGGTTGTCTCCCTTGCATTATGCAATTTATTAGCACATTTCGAAATGTGTTTTAATTAGTACTATAATATTGGAGCTGACCTGCCTCTGCATATGATGCTTTTCAGGGCTATCTCATTTTGAGGAACCTTAATCCATCATCCGCAACAACAAAACACGTAAGATAGAGCTACAAAGATTAGATCCAGATCCAAACCAATATATATATAAAGTTATCAATTGTTCATTATATTAACTATGGCCGTGTTACTTCTCATTATTGAGAAAGAAATCAAGATCTCTATGATTGAAGAATAGTAGAAAGGTGGTTTCCAAATTTGTCTTGATAGGACTACCCTTGACTTTAGAAGTTTAATTATTGTGAGAGGAAACAAAAAAAATTAAAGGAACTTCAACTCCTATTAATCAAATCCTTCTCATAAATAGCCTTTTTGATTTCTTAGAGATCAGAACTATAAAGAGGAGGATTGCTATTAGTATCATTATTGAGTAGTGCTGAGACGAGGATAAATAAAATTAGCTTTCTGGTGATTATTGAGTAGTGCTGAGACAAGGAAAAATAAAATTAGCTTTCTGGTGAATCATATGCCCTTTAGGTAAAAGAATAAAACTTTTGTTGATAATCATAAAGTATTATATAAACGGTGCTATGTTGAGAAATCATAAAATGACAGAAATTTGTTTGTAGAATCTTGAAGAAATAATATTTGCTGCCACCAGCATGAAACATTATATACTACAAGGGATTAAGAATACTGAGAAACATGGCATTTCTAATCTTTGCTGTCTCGTTCTTACACAGCCAAAAACTCGAATACACGAACACACACACGCACACATAGATGCTTAAGTATAGAGTATAGAGTCAAAATTGAGTACTGTATTTTCTATCCGTTGAATTGAATATAGAATCAAAGTTGGTATCTTATTTTCAGGTATAAATACAAAATTTGGATCATATACAAAGCTGTTGAATTGAAATATAGAATCAAATCTCTTTTGAGAAATTTTCATCTTCTCTCATGCATTCTCTTGAATTTTATCTCAATAGGGTGCAAGTGCCAAAGTGCAGAATCTAAGCATTGCAAATCATCCTGTTGTGCAGATCAATGTTCAAATAATCACCAGCATTCTCTGTTATAGTTTTTATTTTTCTAATTCTGCATTTTCTTATTTATCTTTGTATTTTTTTACATAAATGCATATTTGGTTGATCATGTTGGAAATCATAATTATTTTTAATATTTTGGTTATTAAGTTATATTAGATAACTTTTGTACATCCCATAATAAAAGGGATCTTTCAGATTTAGACTCAAATTAGGATGTAGTTGTTTCCTTTTTTTCTCTTTTTATTTATGTTTGGTTATTTATTGTAACCCTAATTTTTATTATAATTATACGTCTATGGCCTCTAGTTGGAATATGCCAAAACCCCAATTACGTTTTTCAACTCGGTATCAAAGCGATTCGGTCCTAACCTAGGGTTTCTTTTTTGTACCGCCAACTCTGGCAAGTGGCCTTTCGCTGCCCCGCCGGGTCAAAGGGTTTCTTTTTCGCTGCTCCTTTTATTCTTTTTTAGCACTGGACTCTGTCCAACCTTTAACGTATTCCACTGCATCTAAAGCGAAGCTTCTGCTCCCGTTATTTTTTTTTTGCTATTCTTTGGCTTCTATCTTATTGGTGGCTTCTGGTGCTTTGTCCTTATGCCTCTTTTCTTCTCCTTTGGACCTCTTTGAGGTACTTCTTTAGTTCTCTTGTTATGAGCTAAGGTTCTTTTCGTGTTGCTGGGTATTTTTCAGGCAGCATTTTGTTCACCAAATTGGTTTGCCTGGTTTCGTTATCGGCCTTATTTTGGGTGGATGTTGTTCTGCCTTTGTAAATATTGATGTTGTTCCGTCTTTGCACCTTGCACATGTTGTTCCCACTTTTAGCACATGTTGCCTTTATTTTACAAAATTGAGGTATTTTTTTGAGCATGTACGGTTCAAGCACATAAGAAGCAATTTATTTCAAGACTTGAAGGGGGAGTATTTTCCAGCAGATGAGCGGCATAGTACGATAGGCAAATTGATTTATGTTTAACACCTCCTTAAATTTGAGGGTGGGTGTTTGGAAATCATACTTATTTTTATTATTTAGTTATTAAGTTATAGGGATCTTTTAGATTTAGATTTAAATTAGGATTTAGTTGTTTCTTTTTTTATCTTGTTATTTATGTTTGATTATTCATTATAACCGTAATTTTTATTATAATTATAAACCCATGGCCTCCAGTTGGAATATGCCAAAACCCTTATTACGTTTTTTTAACTGATCATGTACCTGTACAGAAGCAACGGACAACATGATTCCAGACTTCCGGTCTTTGAAATATATAGAGTAAATACCATCAATGGCCACTAAACTATTGGCCATTTTTATCAATGGCCACTGAACTAAATTTTGTTACAATCGCATCATTCAACTTTTAAAAAGTGCTACCATTAGCCACTCCGTCAAATCCCACCGTTAAAAATTAACGAAGCCATGTCATGTGTTAAAAGTTAGGGGCATTTGAGTCATTTTCCATTTTTTATTTCTTTATTTCTTTATTTATTTTTTTCCCTTTTCCTTTTCTTTTTCTCCTTCTTCTTCCTCCCAACTTCTTCTTCTTCCTCTGCCATTCATGGCCGCCAGACCCACGTGCCTCTGAATCCCAACTAGTACCACCATCCTCTCCACCGTAAACCGCCATCCTCTCCACCGTAAACCGCCGACGCCATGCCCTCTTCCATTGATTGAAGAAGAGTCGGTGAAGGAACTACTCTCCGAAACCCCAACACCCAAACTTAAAATCCCTAAAATAGAAGAAGAACCCAAGAATACCCCGCCCAAATAGAGGATTTCTCTCTCTCTCTTTCTCTCTCGGCTAATTTTCTCTTTCTATCTCCTCGCCTCCATACACACACAAACAGAGGATTTTGGCGATGAGGAGTTTTTTTTCCCTTTTCGTTGGTGGCGGAGATGAGTGATGGGGATGGAAGAAGAAGAAGAAGAAGAAGAAGAATCAGCAGCAGCTCGGAGGAAGAAGCTCGGAGGAAGAAGCAGGAACGACTCGGAGGAGGAAGGAGGAGGAGAAGAAAGAAAAGAAAAGGAAAGGAAAAAAAGGGAAGGAGAAAGAAGAAAGAAGAAAAGAAAAGAAAAGGAAAAGAAAAAAAAAAGTAAATTGACTTAAATGCCCCTAGCTTTTAACACATGACATGGTTCCGTTAATTTTTAACGGTGGGATTTGACAGAGTGGCTAATGGTAGCAATTTTTAAAAGTTGAATGATGCGATTGTAACAAAATTTAGTTCAGTGACCATCGATAAAAATGGCCAATAGTTTAGTGGCCATTGATAGTATTTACTCAAATATATAAATATACTGCATTGTTAATAATTGCTTATAGGATCGATGTGGATACATATGGTGGGGTAAAACGAATAATGAGGTGTGATTTATCATGGGTGGCTTTAGTCATAATGTTCCCCGTAAGGTTTCCAGTGAACAATTATTTAAAATAATTGATACAATAAACTCTAAAATTTGGATCAATTTATATTCATATCCCTATTTTAAACCATCCAATTAATGCTGTTAATTTTTTTGACACAATACTTTCTTAGCAACCAATTAGCATGTGGTTTTCATTGAAGTCAATTATATTGTCATAAATGTGGCCAACAAAGTTGTAAGAGTTTGTTATTTCTTTAGTCACAATGATCAGAATCATGAGTTGGTTGCCTCACCTTGCATTGTGTCATTACTGCCACATTACCACATGCGGTGATTAGTATACTAAACAAATTAGAGTTGGCTTGCCTCTGCATATGTGTCCTGTCAGGCTTTTGAGGAGCCTTAATTCATAATCAACTCACAAAAAATCTATAATTAATATAGCTGTAAAGATTGTGCAGAGTTCGAGATCGAGATATCAAAAGATTAAATATGTGCACGTATGGCTTGTTGTCCAATTGTAATATTTTATATTTAGCTAATAATCCTCTTGGTTTAGATGACCATGAGAAGGTCAGACTCCCTCCTGTTTTCGTAAACAATTTCAGGGGCACACACAGGAAGCTATTAATATACCAAATGGACATCAAGTAAAAACTTGTTTTATGTTTCCATGAAGGAAATTATAATATTTTTGTTGTTAATAAAATTTGTTTTCTCTACATTACCTTTTTTGCCCTTTCTCGGTTATCGTTGCTGTTCCACTTTTCATGCCATGATTTCTCTTACGTTATGTGTGTAATCAACCAACTGCCATTTGAATTTGATTAATCCCGATCTTCATGATTTTGTATTGTAAGTTGTAACGTATGCTTGGTGGATTATCTAGGTTTAGTGTCTTCTGCATTGAGACTTCCTATTTTATGGGTTGTTAGTATATCTATTGATTACCGCAGTTAGACATTTTTTATTTAAAAAAATTGTGCTTCATACATTGGTTATATATTTTTCGTACGTCGGAGTTGCTTTGTGAATTCCTTAGTAGAAGGTGTTTGTGTTTGTCTTTAGTGGCTGTGTTCGTTCATGGTAAGTTCTTTTTTAGAATTTGTAATTGTCTTATGCTCTTAAATGTGATCCATGCCTACAAATTCTGTCCTTTGTGCATCTGTTTGGATCACAAGGAGACTTGCCAAATTCCTCAATCGTCCAGGTACACAACAGACATCCTATCTGTCTTTTTTTTTCTTTTTTTCTGTGCAGTATTAAATGAAAGTTTGATTAGTTTTCATTGTGCCTATAGACATAATAACGTAAGACCATCTATATGCCTACCCCTTAATACATATTACGTATCATGATGCATTTTATCCTTCACACAAAAATCAACTTTTTTGGCATAATAAAACCTGGTTTTAAAATTAATTTAGGTAGAAATTTTGGGAGGATATATCTATATATTCACTTGTGGCGGTTTTTATTTGCCATGTATATGCACTCTTTTATTTGTCTCGCTTTTTACATGGATGCATATGGGGTGGATGATGGATTCAAATATTTGTATAATATGACTTATTTGCCATCCCCAATCCTGTATACCAGAAATTAGAGCATTTTTCAAATATTTAATCTTTCAAAGAAGTTGAAACATAAAATTCATTCCATAAGCCAAGCCGGTTACTAAGTGCCTATACAAGAGGCGGATCGATATGGTGGGTTAAAACAAATAATGAAGGTTTGACTTATATTATATATGTGTACACGGTGGTCTAGTCACAGTGTTCCCCGTAAGGTTTGCAGCCAGCCAATATAAATAGAACCATTTAAGTGCATGAATTATTTATTGCTCTTGATCAGTGAGTTCTACTGCAGCATTGACCTTATTTTATTTGGAAAGTTACATTTGCTTGTATTCAAATGAAAATATTACAAAAACTAAGACCTAAAAAAAAAGTTTATTAAAAACTACGGTTAGAATACAAGAGAAATAAATTGGGTGACACTTGATTTCAAGTCATTCTCTGAATGGTTGGTGTAAAGCTATAAAGATGACTCGGTTGGGTTTAGGGTTTCGGATATATTAAAGAAAATAGGCCAATCTATATGCACACTCGGGATGTTAAGGAATTTTAAGATGCTCTGACTCAGGCTTGAAAAGATTAATGAAGAAACTTCAAATCAATAGAAAATTTCTTATCGGAAACTCTGATGCTGATGGAATGACAGAAAATGAGTACTAATAACTGAGTTGAGGAACAAACTAGTTCACCCAATCTTTGATAATCAAGTTAATGAAATCTAAGTTGTATTCTTAAAAAGGGGATAACAAATACAAGCACAGTCACACAAACATATATATTGAGAGAAGAAACACTGAGTATAGGATCAAAATTGGTTTTGTATTATCTTGAATAATGGATCATGTACAACATTTCTGAATTGAACATATAAACCCCTAGGCATGTCCTCTAAAATTTGGTTGCCAATGAAGGCTTTGGGGATGAAATATCTATTGAGATCACATTAGTAGAAGGAGATGGTGTTTAGGAGAGAGGCCCTTGTTCTAACCAATCTCCTAAACACTCCCTCCAAACCATTCTCAATGCCTTCAATGCTACTCTCCAACACTTCAAGATTTTTGATCTGGTTTTTGTGTGCTACTTCACCCTTGATAATGAATTTTGAAACCAACAACCATTTAGTTGTCTTTGGCTTCGAAACTGGCACAAACAAGAAGGACAAGAGGGATTGGAAGATAGAAATGCTCATTTCACTGGCTTCTCTTAGCACTTGGATCACCATTGAGATGTGGTGATCTGCATCTAACAACGCGGAATCTGCAATTTTGCTTTCAATTTGTTTGAGAGATGCAATCAATCTTTTGGCTTCCTTCTTCATTTTCTTCTGGAAGGAATTGTATTTGGCTATGTTGCTTTCCATGCTTAAATCTCCCTTTCTTCTTCTGAGAGCTGATTGGAGATCTCTATCGTTTTCTTTGATTTGCGAGACTAGATCCCTTATAGAGCCACAAATATCTAAAATCCTAACGGATCCATCCAACAACTCATCAACCCATTTCTTGCGTTGAGGGTGAGATAGGGCTTGTTGGGTCTGTGGCAAATTGAGAAGTTCATCTATGCTTGTGTACAAGTCTTCCAATGAGGATAGACCGTTGCAAATTGTCTCTTCTGTTGGAGTGGCATATGTTTGGATATTGTTGAGCTGTGCTTCGACTCTAAGAGTGGTAGGATTTGAAGTGCTGGGAAAACTTGCAGATCGAACGTGGTAGCTGATATTGGATCTCGAGGAAGAAGTAGCATTGTTATATTTTGTTTTCTTCTTTTCTCTCTCTTTCAAGATTTGAAAGCTCAAACTTTTGATGGTAACTAACAGCTCTATGCCTCGTTATATATGCATAGACAAATGGTTTTGAAAGGACAGAAGAAGATTCATATATTGTTCATAATTGATTTTAATCACATTATCTTGTCCAACATGTGGCCAACAAGGTTATAATGGTTGGTACGTTATTTCTTTAGTCCCTATGGCTACTGTCATATTTTGAGCTTTCTTTCTTGTTCATATGAGGACTGTTAAGGTTTGTCTCATTTGGAGGAACCTTAATTAATTCATCATCAGTGACAAAATGTATTAATTAGTGTATATATATAAATTCTATAATGGAGAGATCAGGATTGAGATATTTTAGAGATCCATAAAAAAATTAAAATAGGTGCGGGTTCAAATTAAATGCGCATGTACCAATTGCAAGATTTAAAAGCATATGATTTGTGTTACTTGCATGAGTGTCACATTGTCACAATATTGACCTCAAGGTTTGTAGGTAGGCAATACGCAAGGAATCATGTTACTACAGGATTACTTTATAGAGGTACAATAATGTTAACTGTAAATAGGGGAGAAGTGAAAATAGAAATTATTGACAGCACGAAAAAGTTAGAAAATCCCATCATATAAATGCCTGGCTTTCTGGTTGCAATCTTGAAATTTTGAATATTAGCTTACGGTCTTTAGGGAAATATCAGGCTAAATGTGGAAATGGTAATCAGAAATGTTACTAGAGAAGTTGAAGATGTTGAAAATTTTAATACCAATGGCTGAATTGCGTGCAAAGTTTCCAAATAGAAACCAAAACCAACCGGGAGAAGAGAAAAACAGATCAATACAATAATCATAGTCATGTTCTGATACTGTCTCCAATTATGATTTTCATTTAAATATTCTGCATTTTTCTTAATTGTCTTTGTCTCTTTGTATGCTATCACTTATCGCCACCCCAATCATTTTATCTGCCAGAGCATCTTTCAAATATTTAATGTTTAAAATATTCAAATTGAATGGCTATATCACGAGCTATGCCGTTGCAAATTACTAATTTAATGTTTATATAATTTTTGTACACGGATGGCCCTAGTCACAATGTTCCCCATAAGCTTTGCAGTCAGCCAATACAAAAAAAGAACCATTCAAGTGCATGATTAAATTATTAAGAGATACAGCTAATATATATTGTGACTGCATTCAATATGGAAAGTTAATTTTTGTTGTATTGAACTGAAAATATGTACAAAAAGTAGATAAAACATAAAATAATATAGCTAAAAATAAGAGCACAGAACAAGAAACAAATTTGGTACAGTTTGCCTCTTTGCTGCAGGCAAATTTCTGCAATTTAACGTTCATAGCTTTGCATTTTTATTTTTTGTCTTGTTGGCTGCTTGTTTGGCCATCCTTTTTGGTCTTCTTTTGGTTTTTGTAGATGTTATTCTCTGTCTTCTAGCCCCATGTTTAGGCTATGCATCTACTTTTTGAATTGCTTGATGGACTTATTGTTTTTTTTCCTTTAGTCCACCTTTCAATTTTGGTCATTTCATTGTGTTTTTTGGCTTATGGCTTTGGAGATGGCCTTGTTGTAATCTCCCACCTTTTTCTTTATTTATGCTATTACTCTATTGCCCTTGCTAGGGCATAGAGGACTTATTAAAAAAAAATAAAAAGGTTTAGTGTCCCAAATTGTTGATGTACAGCTGTGTAGATTACTTGGATAAATTCAGGGTTTTGGATGGATAAAAGAAAGGAATTCAAATATGTTCAGATTAGGGCTTGAAAAGATTAATGAAGAAGCTTCAAATCTAAACAGAGTTTTCTTATATGGAAATCCATGATGCCTATGGAAAAGTAAATTAATAAGTAACGAGTACTGATAACTGAAGTTAAGCTCTGGGCTAGTACAATAATATGCTTTGATAATCCTTCAACTTAAGGAAATTTAACTTCTATTTTTAAAAACGAGGGGAATATAAATACATGCACGGTCACATAACCATATATATATATAGAGAGAGAGAGAGAGAGCAAACATTGACTATAGGATCAAAATTGGTATTGTATTCCCTTGTATAAGTACAGATTGTGGACCATGTACGAAGTTTCTGAATTGAAAATATAAAACCCTAGGCATATCATCTAAAATTTGGATGTCTGTGAAGGATTTGGGGAATGGAATATCGATTGAGATGACATTAGTAGGAGATGGCATTTATATCGATTGCGATGACATTAGTAGGAGATGGTGTTTAGGAGAGAGGCCCTTGTTCCAACCAATCTCCTAAAAATGCATTCCAAACCATTCTCAATGCCTTCGATGCTACCAATCTTTCTAGATTTTCAAGCTGGTTTTCGCATGCTAATTCTCCCTTGTTAATCAATTTTGATACTAGTGACCATTTAGTTCGCTTTGGCTTCGAAACTGGCATAGATATGAATAGCAAGATGGATTGGAAGATTGAAATGTCCACTGTGGTAACTTCTCTTAATACTCTTATTACTGCTGACATGTTGTGGTATACATCTAGGAGATCTGAGGCCGAACTTTTGCTTTCCATTTGTTTGAGAGATGCAATCAGTCTTTTGGCATCCTTCTTCATTTTCTTTTGGAAGGAATTGTATTTGGCGATGCTGCTTTCCATGCTCAAATCTCCCTTTGAGCTGATGGAAGATCTCTAACATGTTCCTTAATTTGTGACACTAAGTCCTTTATAGAGCCACAGATATCTAAAACTTTCATGAATTCATCCAATAGCTCCTCGACTCATTTCTCACGTTGATGGTGAGATAGAGCTTCTTGGGTGTGTGGCAAATTGAAAAGTTCATCTATGCTTTTGTACAAATCTTCCAATGAAGATAGACTGTTGAAAATTGTTTCTGCTGTTGGTGTGGCAGTTGCTTCCCATGATTGGTTCTTG